>JAPFUP010000079.1:0-189347 GCA_030780425.1 Beauveria varroae | reverse complement strand
TATTATTAACTTAATATATAACTTCTTAGTATAAAGAGAAAAAGATATATTATTTATCTAATATTAAGATCTTTAGTAATAAGGCTATTATTAAATTATTTTAGTAATCAATTGATTTTGTTTATCGTTATTATAAAGTATTTTATTAGTAGCTTTCTGATATATAATAGTAACTCTTAAGTAGGTTAGCTCCTAAGTAGGTAGCCGATGTTAGTTGAAACTTATGATATCGCCTCTTTAGCTTCTTTAGGAATTTCATAAGAGTTCGTAGCCTTACTTAGCAATGCTATTATTAGTCGATTACTAGATTAGGTAGTAAGCCGTTAAGCTATATATAATGCTTTATACCAGTTCTTAGTTATTCTAAATTCAAGAAACGTGCTACCTATCAAAATTCTAGATACATTCTTTTTATAGAAATCACTATTTAGATACACAAATCTACATCAAGTTCGTGTATCTCCTATAGCTATCCTATAGGCACTATCGACTTTCGCCTAACACTTTATATAAATTGATATAACCACGCCTAAGGCACGTTATATAGAGTAGATTACTAGGTAACTAAGTTGTTATAGTCTTCTACTAAGGTTTATTAATAGGTATAAGAGCCCTAGCTATAGTACCCTTATTAGCCCTTTAGGTTAACTTAGATTAGCTACTTCAAGGTAGACTACTCTTAATATATCTTTATTTCTAGTATCTAAAGCTATTATATCTTGTAAATAGCTTATATAGTTTATTCTCCAATTAATATGATATAGTTAGTAGTTAATATAACAAAGAAAAGAGTAAGATTATAGTAAATATAGGTAATATTATAGTATATATAGGTAATACTATAGTATATATAGGTAATACTATAGTATATATAGGAAATATCATCTTATATATTTATATTAAGTTAAGTTACATAGTCAATGCTAGGGTAAGCCTAGACACGGAAAGATCAATTCGGACAAAGACACCTATAGTGCGCCGTAACAGCCCGCTCAGGAGCAAATACGATCGGCCCGATGGTCTAATAAAGTGTTAATGATGGAAGATTCATTGTGGGGAATTATAACAGCCCGAATCCCAACCAAAAAGCAGAAATTCGCTACACAAAGGCCTCCTACACCTCAATCAGCCCTTTACTTACTCTATAACCGCAGATTTATCTTATAGCACTCAAAATGGCGACGACCTCTTCAGGCGAGCAAGCCTGCTTATTTCCCATCTTGAACGCTCACTCTCATGAGCACCAAAACATGCGACGCAAAGAGATCAACCTGCTGCCTCAGCCGGCTCTGGTCGACTTCTGTGAAAATCATGCCATACAACTGCTATCCCTATTCCAAACTGGCTGGGCATTGGTTCTCAATGTCTATAGCGGCTCCAAAAGCCCCATTTTTGGCTGCAAGTTCCCGGGGGAGAGTGGTGATGGGCGTAGCTGGACATGCTGCATGGAACTGTTCAGTGGTGAATCGCTACTGAACATAATAAAGACCGCTTCACTACCCTATGCAGGCATTGAAACCCAGTCAGGAGATACATTCAACACGGCTGTTGTGCAGAAACACACAGAGACAGGATCAAATGTAGGGAATTCGGCCATGTTCACCTTCTCTGCTAACCACTCAACAGGTCCAATTGGTCCTTGAGGTTAACCATCATGAAACGACCTGTTCACTGGCTTTTTCTAGTTCTATCATGTCCAATGAGCAAGCGGCTTGTGTGGCAGCGACATTTGCACAGGCCATTGAAGAGATAGTGAAGAATCCGCACCGCAAGCCTACAGAGCTTGATCTATGCAGTCAGCATGACCGAAATATTCTATCTGGCTGGAACAACGATATTCTAGAGAGATTGGACTCTCGTGTTGATAGCATGATCTTTCATCCGGGTCACCAGGATCCCTCGCAATCAAGCTTAGCAAATGCCATTGCCGAAGAATTGTCGGACCGACTGCCGGTAAAGCCTCATGCATGTGGCATCCTCAATGATGAAAGTGGCCAGCTTGATGGGAACAGACTCCGCGAACAGGTTGATTGCGTCACTGTGGCCCATCTCACGCTCGTGGAGAGGCGCGACCAACATAGGGCAAGGCCCCAGACAGAGGCAGAGTGCCAACTGCGAGACCTCTGGGCATCTGTTCTAAACATTCCTGCACAGAGTATCAGACTCAACGATAGCTTCTTTCGGTTAGGAGGCGACTCCATCACGGCAATGCGACTCGTTGAAGCAGCACGCCGACGGGGTGTTTCGCTCATGGTTGAAGACATCTTCAGCTATCCACAGCTCAAGAGACTGGCCACGGTAATCAAGGCCACGGTTGCCGCTGATCAAGCAGTTCTTCCTTTCGCGTTATTGAGTTTGCCTTTGAATATCGACGAGAAGCGTGCGCAGACGGCTGCATTGTGCGGTGTTGAACCTAGTTTGGTTCAGGATGCATTCCCCTGTACGCCATTGCAGGCCGGCCTACTCGCCCTGACAGCACAGTCACCGGGTGACTATATTGCGAGAAAGGTACTTCAGCTTCGCGAGACGACCGATGTCAATTCACTAGCCATGGCGTGGGCGGAGGTCGTTGCGTCGACACCAATATTGCGCACTCGAATTGTCGATCTTGGAAGTCAAGGACTGGTGCAGGTCAACGTTAACGAGGAGTTTTCCTGGAAAACGGAGTCGGACTTGGATAGGTACATTCGCGCAGATAGTGAAGAGCCAATGGGTCTCGGAACTCCCTTGACACGGTTTGGTCTGGTTGACTGTGGAGTGCATAAATACTGCATCTTGACTGTTCACCGCGCCATACATGATGGCTGGCTGATATCTCTGCTGCTCCAGGCCATGGATAAAGCGTATTATGGCCAGCCCTGGATGACACTGACGCCGTTCCAAACATTTATCAAGGCCATCTACTCAGTGGACGAAGCGTCGACGGCCGACTTCTGGAAAGCCCAACTGGATGGTCTGGAGGCGCCAATCTTCCCCGCAGTTTCTGCGCTCTCTCCCAGGATCGACAGCTATGCCACGCATCGGATTGAAGCGCTTCGTGTCGACAGTGGTCATACCACGGTCTCCACGGCCGTTCGTGCTGCCTGGTCCATCCTCAGCGCCCAGTACGTGAATGCGAGTGAGGCCTTGTTTGGTGCTACTGTGACGGGGCGCCAGTGCTCTGTTCCTGGGATCGAACTCGTCGGCGGGCCGACTATTGCCACTGTTCCTGTGCGTGTGGAGGTTGATGGGGAGAGCACGGTCGAACAATTGCTCCGACAGGTGCAGGCGCAGGCTGTGCAGATGATCCCGTTCGAACAAAGCGGACTGCAGCGGATTCGGCGCGTCAGTGCCGATGCTGACCAGGCCTGCCAGTTCCAGACCTTGTTGGTGGTGCAACCTGCGGATCCGGATCACCAGGAGACGCTGTTCATGCCTGCGCAACGGACTGCTGGCTTAGGCATCGTGGACCCCTATGCGCTGGTGCTGGAGTGCAAGCTTTTGAAGCAGGGAGTGAGAGTACAAATCAATTACGATTCCAGAATCATTGAAAAGAAACAGGTTGAGAGGCTGTTGCAACAATTTGATCACATGCTCCGACAGGTGTGCGCAGGACACCAAACCATCAAGGTCAAGAATGTTGGGATTCTCAGCGAAACCGATCTCCACGATGTCTGGAGGTGGAATACACCCATCCCAACGGCACGAGGCGTTTGCGTGCACAATCTGGTCACGGACAGAGCCCAGAAACAATGGGAAGCCCCCGCAATCGATGCGTGGGATGGCGGCTTTACCTATGGCGAGCTGGATGAGCTGTCTACTCGTCTAGCCCATCGTCTCGGTCTGTTGGGTGTCGGCCCCGAGATCTTTGTTCCACTCCTCCTTGAAAAGTCTAGGTGGACGCCGGTGGCGATACTCGGTGTCATCAAAGCAGGAGGAGCGTTTGTTTTGCTCGAGCCCAATCATCCATTGATACGCTTGCAAGACATCTACGCGCAGGTCAACGCCCATATTGTTGTATCATCGCCAGCACAGGCAGCCAAGGCGGCGAATTTGGCCACGACAGTCGTAACGATTGGTGATGGGCAGGACATTGGCTGTTATGCTGGCAAGTTGACCACCGCAACAACTCCAAAGAACACCCTATATGCCGTCTTCACGTCCGGCTCGACAGGAAAGCCCAAGGGAGCATTGGTGCATCACGACGGCTTTGCGACGAATGCGCTGGCTTACAACTACAAGCTCGGGCTGGCATCGGACCTTCGAGTCCTGCAGTTTTCGTCGCACGCGTTCGATGTGTGCATCTCAGACATTCTCTTCACGCTGATTGGTGGCGGTTGTATCTGTATACCGTCAAGCAGTGAGAGCAAGGACGATCCCTGCGGTGCTATCCGTCAATTCAACGTCAACTTGGCCGACCTGACTCCATCAGTCCTGCGCATCATGTCACCCTCAGATGTGCCCACATTGAAGACGGTGTCGTATAGTGGAGAGGCTGCCTCCAAAACTGATATCCTCGCGTGGTGCGACAATGTCCGCCTGATCAATGTCTACGGCCCAGCCGAGTGCAGTGTGTTCGCCACCGTGCAGCCTCATATCACCGCGAATTCAGATCCATTAAACATCGGATCCCCGCTGGCTGGAGTGTGCTGGGTCGTTGACCCGGCAGACTCCAACCGGCTGGTCCCTGTCGGTGCCGTGGGAGAACTGGTACTCGAAGGGCCTCTGGTGGGCCAAGGGTATATCAACAACGCCGACCAGACCGCCGAAGCCTTCTTAGATGACCCAGCCTGGTTGATCCAGGGTTACGGCGATCACCCAGGGCGTCATGGCCGTGTATACAAGACTGGTGACTTGGTGCGATACGCCAGCGATGGAACTCTCCAATTCATCGGACGCAAAGATACCCAGGTCAAATTGCGAGGCCAGCGGATTGAATTAATGGAAGTCGAGCATCACGTCCACCAGGTGCTGACCGTCATCTGTCGCCAGAAGCAGTTTGATTGGGATGCTACTCTCGAGGTCGTCGCCGAAATCATCCGGCCTCAGGAGACAGGCCGCCCAACATTGGTGGCATTCGCATCCGTTCGCAGCAACGGGCTGCCCGCGGAGGAAAGCATTGCCGCCCTCGACAAGATGGTTACTGAACTAGACGTTCAGCTGGCAGAGCGATTGCCCCCGTACATGGTCCCCAGCACCTACTTCCCGTTGGAGCGTATACCGTTGGGAACGACGGGAAAGACCGATCGACGTCGGCTCCGTGAGATTGGGTCCCTCAAACATGGCAAAATTGCTGCTCCGAGGCAAGGTAGCCAGCGAGTTGCACCCTCAACCGAGATGGAGTCACTTCTGCTGGAAGAGTGGATGAACGTGCTCAACCTGCCTGCCGAAACCATCTCAGTCGACTCAGCCTGGATTCGACTTGGTGGCGATTCTATCACGGCGATGCAGCTAGTGTCTCGATGCCGAGCCAGGAACGTCCAACTCACAGCCAGCGATGTCCTTCGGGCTCGAACAATCCAGAGACTGGCAAGCTTATGTAGTTTAATCCAGCAGGATACTCCGGTCCTCAGCATGCAGACCATTGAGGAGGAGCCGTGGGGCTTGACGCCGGCACAGCATCTCTTCTTTGAGTACCATCCGGATGGACTTAATTACTTCAATCAGAGCTTCCTGCTTCGAATCAAAACATCGATATCGACAGATGGCATCAGCGATGCTATCCACGCTCTTGCCGAGCGTCATCCAATGCTCAGAGCACGCTTTCAGAGAGGCCGGGACGGTAACTGGCAACAATACGTGGCCAGCTATCGTGCTGATGTGATTTCTTTTGCTGCGCATCATGTCGAGGGAGCTGCAATTGCCAGCCTTGCTCAGTCACGACAGGAGCAGCTGGACATTCAACATGGCCCCGTCTTTGCCGCCGATGTTTTCTGCCTTCCCTCTGGTGAGCAGATATTGCTGCTCAGCGCTCATCATCTGGTAATTGACCTAGTGTCATGGCGAGTCATTTGGCATGACATTCAGCAGTCCCTGCTTGGTCGTCGAGATGCGATGATGCGTCCCATCACCTCGTTTCAAGCTTGGTGCAAGATGCAAAGCCAGATGGCCCAGTCGTTGATGCCATCCCAAGTGCTTCCATTCGACGTCGACACGTCTGGCTATGAATACTGGGGAGTCGATCTTGCTCAAAATACCGAAGCTGAAAGCGAAATACACGTCATCCGTCTCGATGAGGATGTCACGACAAAGCTTTTGGGCCCGAGCAACGAAAGGCTTGAAACAGAACCGACAGACATTCTCCTGGCAATGCTATTCTACTCGTTCCAGCAGGTCTTTGCCGATCGTGCTCCTCCTCCAATCTTCATCGAAGGGCACGGTCGAGAGGCTCTGGATGATTTCGAAGTCGACCTGTCTGAGGTTGTCGGCTGGTTCACCACCATCTTCCCAATCTTCATTTCATCGGGGCCTAACGGTACCATCGTGGACTTGATCAAGCTCGCAAAGGATATCCGCCGATCTGTTCCCGGAAAAGGGCTGCCGTATACGGCCTGTCGCTATCTCACGCCCGCTGGTCAGACCGCATTCAGGGAACACCACAAGGTCGAAGTGCTCTTCAACTATGCTGGAATCTACCAGCAGCTTGAAAGCGACGACTCGCTGCTGAGCCGTGAGACCGATCCTGTAATGACGGCCAACTTCAGTGAAGCATCTCCCACCACTCGCCGGGTTGGTCTGGTGGAACTGACCTTGGTCACTCAGTCTGGTCGATTGAATATCTCCTGTAGCCTCCACCGCCAGATGAAACAGCAAGCTCGCCTCCAGCAGTGGATCAAGGTGTTTGCTGATAGCCTCACGCAAGCTGCGCACGATTTATTGACAGGGCCAAAGAGCTTCACCCTGAGTGACTTTCCCCTGCTGTCGCTTTCCTACAGTGGGCTCGACACTCTGGAGAAGACCATTCAAGCTTCTGGGATTCCACGCGATGCAGTTGAGGACATATATCCCTGCACGTCCATGCAGGAGGGTATCCTGCTTAGCATGCAGAAAGGAACATCGTCATATATGAATCACCAGGTCTGGCGCTGCGAGATGAATTCTGACAAAGCCTCTGTCTGTCCGGCACAGCTGGAAGCAGCGTGGCGACGTGTAGTCAATCGTCATTCCATCCTGTCGACTGTCTTCGTCCCGCTCTTGGAAAACGGCCTGTTCGCTCAGGTCCTAGTCGCCAACGCCTCAGTCCGTATCGATCAGATCAGATGTGAATCCCGAAATCCTGTTGATACATTGATGGAATGTGAAAATCCAGTGTTTGCGGACGGCGAGCCTCATCATCAGCTCACAATCTGCCAATCCTCGAATGGAGATGTAGCATGCCGCTTGGATATGACTCATGCCTTGAACGACGCCGAGTCTGCATCCATCATGATTAATGACCTAGCAAAGGCATACGAAGGCATCGTTCGACCAGCAGCCCCTCGCTTCAGAGACCTGATGCAGTATTTGAGGCGCACGCCAGCCGCCGATCGCATGGAGTACTGGAGAAGGGTGTTGACGAATGTCTCGCCCTGTCGTTTCCCTGTTCAAAGCATTTCGACAGGCGTCTTGCAAGGGGAGCACGGGTATGTCCCCCTCGCCGAGACTGCCACTTCACGAATCCACGCATTCTGTGTCAACCGGGGCATCACCCGTTCCGTCTTCATCCAGATTGCCTGGGCCATGACACTCTCGTGGTACACCGGAACCGGCGATGTTTGCTTTGGATACTTGGCATCGGGTCGCGATGTTCCGATCCACAACATCGAGGATATGTTTGGTCCGTTGGCCAACATGCTGATCAGTCGAATTGATGTCGGGCAGCCTCTGGGTGAGGCTATCAGAAAGACGGTAGAAAGCTCCGTCGAGGATCTAGCTCACCAGCATGTATCGCTGGCTCAGATCCAGCATGAGCTGAAGCTCGGCCATGGACCCTTGTTCAATTCGTGTGTCACTGTGCGCAGAAGAGGGGATGGCGCAACAACAAGCCAACTGAGATTCCAAAGCGCCGGTGGCGCTGATCCACACGAGGTGAGGATTCCACACCTATCATTGATTAGTGCTAATATTGTATAGTTTCCCGTGTCACTCAGTGCTTTGTTAGAGGACACTGCGACAGTGGTTGGCCTCGGTTACCGCAAGGAATTCGTCAGTTCTTCCATGGCGCGAGATATCAGCTCGATCCTCACCATGGCAATTGAGCATATCATGCAGGGCGAGCGACTAACGAATTGGGTGTCCGAAAGCGTCACTCATGTCGAGTCGCTGCGTGCTGGCTTCTTTCAATCTGTTGTCGGGGCGAGCCAACAGTTGGCGACAGACTTCTGGCAACAATACTTTGCCGACCTCGATACACAGCACTTTCCCTCTTTGCCATCTCCATCCTACTCTCCTCAAGCCACTTCCAATCTCAGCTATTGGCTGCAAGGCTTCCAATGGAATCGTGCTGAGGTCGCTGCGTCGACTGCTATCCGTGTTGCGTGGGCGGTGCTCCTGGCGCATTGTACCAACACCAGCGACGTCGTCCTTGGGATACTGACGAAGCACAGGAAGCTAAACCTGGGAACGATGCCAGTGCGACTGGTGCTAGACTGGAAGGCTACTTTGCGTCAGCTCTTAGAGCAGATTCAAGGGCAGACAATCGCAATGGAAGAATTCGAGCAGATGGGATTGCACAATATTCAGCGAGTCAGCGATGAGGCCGACCAAGGCTGTCAATTCCAGACTCTTCTGGTCGAAGCTGCGTGTGAGGATGGCTCTATTTCCAGTGGGCTTGATGCTTATGGATTGATTGTCCAATACCTCTGTGACGACAAAGGATTGCACATCCAAGCCAAGTTTGATTCGAATATGATCGAGGATGCGCACGTCGAGCGGATGTTGCACCAGTTTGAGCATGTACTGCGGCAGTTTCACGCCGAGCACAACCAGCTGGTCAGGGTCAAAGACATCCCATTGGCGTGTGAAGAGGACATGCGTGATATCTGGGCGTGGAATCGATCTGTGCCTGAGTCGGTTGAGGCTTGTATGCACGATCAAATTGCTGCAATGGCACGGAAACAACCTGATACACTAGCGATCTGCGCGTGGGACGGGGAATTGACGTATCGCGAGCTTGATACACTGTCGACCAGGCTCGCTTCCCATTTGATGCAGTACCTAGATGGGAATACGACGGTGCCTCTCTGCTTTGAGAAATCACTGTGGACGGTCATTGCCATGATTGCCGTGATGAAGGTCAGCGGAGCATCCCTTGCACTCGACATGACGCAGCCAGAGGGAAGATTGGCCATCCTGGTTGAGCAGGTTCACCCTCGTCTCATCCTCTCATCGGCAGCCAAAGCCCACATCGCTGGACAGATCTCCAAGGTTCCTGTCATTGTTGTCGACCGGGCCCGATTAGATGCGCTGGAGACATCCGGCCCACTACCCGTCGTCCAACCCTGCGCCAATCTCTACATCATCTTCACATCCGGAAGCACCGGAAAACCCAAGGGTGCGCTAATATCCCACGCCAACTTCGCCAGTGCTGCTCTCCATCAGCGAGATGTGTGGCAAATCGGTCCTGGATCTAGGATCTGCGATGTTGGTTCATATGCTTTCGATGTGGCCTGGGGCAATGTCCTTCATACGCTCTCGTCGGGTGGTTGCCTTTGTATACCGGAGCCAGCAGCAGCAAAGGATGATCTTCTCGGTAGCTTGAGGCAATATCGCGCCACCCATGCCGAGCTGACACCGACTCTGGCGCGTACGCTCGTTCCGGACGACCTGCCCGATCTGCAATGCTTCATTTCTTCTGGAGAAGCTCTGGATGATCTGGTGCTCCAGCGATGGTCTAAGGTCACCCGCATTCTGAACGCATATGGCCCTGCCGAATGTTCCGCCGTTTCTACCATTGCCGAACTGACCTCTGAGGTCCCCAAAGGCAACATCGGTCGAGGATATGGGCTCAACAGCTGGATCGTCAATCTCCAGAATGACAATGAGCTGGCCCCGGTTTATGGTGTTGGAGAGCTATGGCTTGAAGGGCCGCTTGTTGGGCAGGGATATCTCAATCAAGCCCAGAAGACGTCAAGGGTATTCGTTGACAGCCCGCCGTGGTTAATAGATGGTGGTCGACACGGAAGACTCTACAAGACCGGCGACCTTGTCAAGTACCATACCGATGGAAGTTTAATCTTCATCGGCCGCAAAGACACGCAGGTCAAGATCCGTGGTCAGCGTGTTGAACTGGCCGAGGTGGAGCATCATGTACTTCAGGCATTGAGTGATCGCGGAGATGCTGTCTTTGCCGATAATGAAACCACTCACATTGTTGCAGAGGCCATCAAACCATGCAATGGCAGCCACCCAGTCCTGGTCGCCTTTGTTTGTCGTGAGTTCCAGGACCAACCCAGTAAGACAGTGCGGGAGATCACGGCCGGTCTGGAAGAGAAGCTTGCCAAATTCCTGCCGGCATACATGATTCCAACCGCCTATATCCCGATCGAACAGCTGCCCGTCACAGCTAGTGGTAAAACGGACCGTCTCAAACTCAAACAGTACGCATCTACCTTGACCCGAGAAGAACTGGCGCTGTTGAACGCTGGTGAGCAGGAGAGGCGAGCTCCTCGGACAAAGATAGAAACCGTGCTACAGCGGTTGTGCGCCGGCGTTCTTGGGGTGAGTCTGGATATCATCGGGCTGGATGACTCGTTCTTCCGGCTGGGAGGTGACTCTATCGCGGCCATCAAGCTAGTGGCATTGGCACGCCTTGAAGGCTGGAATGTCACCGTGGCCAGCATCTTCTCTCATCCTAAACTGTCTGATCTTGCGCTCACGATGGGGGTACTGCGGGCAGACGCAGACCGACCTCCTCCGCCATTTTCTCTGCTGCCAGATGGCTCCGCTGATCATGTGCGAGACACTCTCCATCAGTTGGGTGTTGATAATACTGCGGTTGAAGATGTGTATCCCTGCACAGCGCTTCAGGAAGGACTCATTGTATTGACTGTCAAGAACCCCGACGCCTATGTATATCAGACGGCATTTGCACTCCCAGCGGATGTGAATCTTAATTTGTTCCGTGCTGCGTGGGACGCAACTGTGGCCGCTAACGCTATCCTTCGCACCAGGTTCATTCATACGGAATCGGGGATGTTCCAAGTGGTTGTTCGGGGCAGCATCAAGTGGGAGACAGCGACGAGCATGGAGCATTATCTCGCAGACGATACTCATGGGCGAATGAATCTCGGTGTGCCACTGCTGCGACTGGCGTTGGTCAGGCAATCCAACATGCCACTGTTCTTTGTTCTCACAATTCATCACGCCCTGTATGACGGCGTCTCGCTGCCACTTATACTGCAACAAGTTCAAGCATCATACGCGGGCAACGCCCTCCAGCTGCACCCTTTCAGTCCATTCATGGCATATCTCTCGCAGGTCGACAAGAAGGCAGAGAGTGACTTTTGGGTATCTCGATTTGCGAATCTCAGGGCGCCAACATTCCCTGCTTTGCCCTCAGCAACCTATACACCAGGTGTAAGAATGTCCTTTACGCAATCCATCACACTTCCCCCAAGGGTAGGTCGTGATTTCACACTTCCCACGCTCATTCGACTGGCCTGGGCTGTCGTCATCGCCCACCATACCGACTCCGATGATGTTGTGTTTGGGGAGACCTTGACTGGGCGTAATGCCTCACTCGCAAACGTCGACCGGTTGACCGGGCCGACCATCACCACGATCCCGATTCGTGTTGAATTTCGAGCCGGTCAGAGTCTTGCCGAGGCACTGGATAGTGTACAGAAGAACATGGTAGCTGCAATTCCATACGAGCAGGCAGGACTTCAAAACATCCGCCAAATGAGTAGCGAGACCGCAGCGGCCTGCGAATTCCAGAGTCATCTGGGAATCCAGCCGTCGGAGGAAGACTCGGAGGAGTCCACCTTGTTCGGGCAGCATCAGTCCCATAACAGCTCGGACCAGTTTTCCAGCTACGCATTTGTTCTTGTCTGCTCACTATCGTCCAATAATCAGAAGATCGGTGTCGAGTGCAACTTCGACCCTAGCATCATGGATGAAGACGAGGCCAGAAAACATGTTTGCCTGTTCCAAACGATATTGTGTCAGCTCTGCAGCGACCCCGAGCAGAAGATTAGCGACTTGCAGGTCATCAGCTCGGTGGATATCGCTCAGCTTGTGAAATGGAATTCAGACCTACCGTTGGCTCGGCATGAGACTCTCCATGATCTGATACTGAACCACTGCAAGACACAACCAGGCCGCGCAGCCATCTCGTCGTGGGATGGAACCGTCACATATGCCGAGCTGGATGAACTTTCTCGAGCACTCGCAATTCATCTGATCAGCACTGGAGTGGAGTCAAAAATGATCGTTCCTCTCTGTTTCCAGCGGTCCAAATGGTCTGTCATTTCCATCGTGGCAGTTCTCCGAACCGGAGCAGCGTGTCTTCTCGTTGATCCCACTCATCCTCCAGACCGTATTCAAGACCTTGTGGAGCAGAGTCGGGCGATTACAGCAGTTGCCGACCCATTACAGACGGCTTTAATGCAGGGCATGGTTCCTAATGTCATCACTGTCTCTTCAGCCCTGATAGACGGCCTTGATCGATTGCAGCCTGGGCCATTACCCACAGTAACCCCAGACAACACTGCGTTCGTTGTCTTTACCTCGGGAAGTACCGGCAAGCCCAAGGGAATCATGCTAGAACATGTTCAGCTGAGCACAAGCATTCGGGACCATGGACCTGGCTTGGGAGTTAACAGAGACTCCCGGTCTCTTCACTTTGCTTCGTACGCATTCGATGCTAGTATCTACGAGATCTGCACCACTCTGGTGTCCGGTGGCTGTCTCTGTGTTATGTCCGAGCACGACCGCATGAACGATCTCGCCGCCTTCATCCGCTCCAAAAAGGTGACTTGGGCCACCTTGCCCAACTCGGCCACCAATCTTCTTCATCCCGACGACGTGCCATCCCTACAAACACTTGTTCTCGGTGGTGAAGCTGTGACCCAGGATGTCGTGGAAAAATGGGCGTCAAGACTGACATTAATCAACGGATACGGACCTGCCGAAGCTACAATATGTGCACTCGGTCCCATTCCCGTGCAAGGGTGGAAGCCAGGCACGTTTGGCAACATCGTCGGTGGGGTTGGTTGGATTTCAACGCCATCGGATGCATCAAAGCTCGCCACCATTGGAGCAGTGGGAGAATTGTTGATTGAAGGACCGGTTCTAGCTCGGGGCTATCTCAACGACCCGGAGAAGACGGCATCTTCGTTCATTGAGGATCTACCTTGGATGAAGGATTTCCGTCCTGCCGGCAAGGGTCGTGTATACAAGTCGGGTGATTTGGTGCAGTACAACCCAGACGGCACATTTCGATTCGTCGGGCGAAAAGATACCCAGGTCAAGCTGCGAGGACAACGCATTGAGCTCGGCGAAGTCGAGTTTCGAATTCGCCAGTGTTTGCCAGCGGTCCACAGCGTAGTGGCCGAAGTCATTATCCCTTCTGGCTCTAATGCAAACTCTCTGCTAGTGGCTTTCGTTCATCTGACCATGACCAGTGACGATAGCAACAACTTGTTTGTAACTCCCACCGATGAGCTTCGTGCCATCTTTTCCGCCGCTCAAACGAAGCTCAGAGGCATGATCCCAGGGTACATGGTGCCTGGGCTCTTCATTCCTCTGAGCCACATCCCAAGATCGACAGCCGGAAAGATAGATCGGCGACAACTTCGCGACCGAGCATCATCGCTGCCTCGAACAGAGTTTGATCTCTTCATGACCACGCGGGGCCAAAGGGAAAAGCCATACACCGAAATGGAAGAAAGGCTTCGGGCCATACTGATTTCTGTCACTGATCTGAGCATCGATGAAATCGGTGTCAAAGACAGCTTCTTTCATCTCGGGGCCGACTCCATCACGATCATGAAGATGGTGACGGCCGCACGCAAACAAGACATCGCGATATCCGTCGCTGATGTTTTCAGCCATCCCACCATATACGACCTGGCAGCATTTTATGACAGGCACAATCCTCAACACCAAGCTGTTTCTAGCGTGGTCCCAGGCTCAATCTTTGGCTTCACCAACCAGCGCAGCTTTATTGAGAGCATCGACTGCACTGGCCTTCCATTCAATACCCCAGATATCTACGACGCACTTCCTGCATCGCAAGGCCAAGAGGATCGACTCATTCGTGGAAGTTACTATTTCATGCTTGACTTTGATCGCCCCATTGACTGCGATCGCCTTGAAAAGGCGTGCCGTGGCCTCTTTCAGCGCCATACCATCTTCCGCACTGTCTTCATTCCCTACCAAGGCAGATTCGCTCAGATCGTTCTTCGCAGTCCCAATGCACCCATTGAAGTCGTCAAGTCGGACGACTGTTTGGTGCCCTTTACGGAATCCTTCTGCCAGAAAGACTCGCGCGAGGCACCGATGCTGAGAGACCTCATTACCCGGATGACCTTGGTTCAGGGACCTGACCATCAAACCACACTCATTCTCCGCATTTCGCATGCCCAATATGACGGCATGTCAATATCCATCATGTGGAGAGACTTGGTCGACCTGTATGAGGGCAGACAAATGTCGGATCCTATCGAATACTCGACCCATGTCCAGAAGTGGCTGGCGGCTGGTACTTCCCAGGCGTTTCAATTCTGGCGGAACCTTCTTGACGCATCCAGCATGACCTATATCAAGAATGGGCACCTAGCAGAGAAGGGTCCTTCGGTCAGCTCGCCGATTGACATTGAATTTACAATCGCTCTCCCCGATCCGCCTCGTGGCATTACCATGGCGACTCTCATCAAAGCAGCATGGTCCTTGGTTCTGATCGAATTGACAGGTGATAGAGATGTTGTCTTCGGTCAGACCAACAATGGACGATCATCAAGCGACTTCGACGCAGAGAACTTGGTCGGATTGTGTATCAACGCCATACCCGTCCGAGTCAAGTACAACCCCCACTGGACCCTTCTTGACTTGCTGCGTCATGTTCAAAACCAGCATGGCGATTCGCTTCCGTTCGAGTCAGTGGAACTCCGTGACATTGTCTCCCGAAGCACTCCCTGGCCTCAAGGCACTCGGTTTGGCAGCATTGTGACTCATCAAAATATCAACATTGACAAGCCCTTCTCCGTCGGCGGCACTCAGGCTTCAATGAGAATGTTTCACCAAGACAAGCCGACTCCCCATGTTGCAATCTCGACGTATCCACGTGGGCAAAACCTGTTGATTGAATTGGCAACTTCAAACCAAACACTGAGTAAGCCACACGCACAAAGAGTTGCTCAACGTCTCGGAGAAACCATTATCAAAATAGCATGCTATCCTCATAGACATATTTCTGAGCAGATTTAGATGCAAAACTGTCACTATAGTAAGTTCAATCATCTACATCTATAGTTTATGATCTTGAGCAATGTCACTAAGCAACGAAAGTTTATTGTGGCTTCCTTGAAGACGATATGCCTTATCCGGTGCCACAGGTGTTGGCAGGCACGCCAGCTGGACTTGCCACACTGACTTGGCAAAGGATGCCCCTCATCGTCAGCTCCTTCTAGATAGTTTCCTCTTTCCTCTCTTAGGATATTATTATAAATGTACCTGTTTCTTACTTTACTTATAATAAGTAGTTCTCAAATCTCCTTCCCTTGATTGACTATATCATGATAATTACGATTTTCTTACTAACGTCGGTGTGAGGGTTATTGGCTTGAGGAACTTTAGTCACCGAGTCACCGAATAATTCTATTGCCTAGAAACGATGGAATTATCGCTGCCTCCTCTCTGCTAGTTCGTCGGCAGCTCACCTCTCTAGATGCCTTTTCCCACGTGACCTCCTTTCCTGGCTTCTTCTAGCCCAGTGCAACCATAGAGTGGCTTCTTCGCACGCTCTGAGCTGCGATAGGTTGGCTTCCTCGTATGCTGGCGAGGAGTCTGCGTCCGATGAGCACGACGCGGTTCGCGGGCCACATGCCGCGGCGAACTATGTGCGTCGACAAGGGCCTTGACCAAGTCTTGGCGCATAATCTCATATTCACTGGTGAGTCCCTGCTTGCCGTTCTTGACCCCGTCAATTCTTGGAAACAACGCCACACGCTTGCTTTTGGAATCGACAAACTCGGTTTCAGGCTCGCTGACGACGTATTTCTTGACTTCGTCTAGTAATCCCATGCGAAATATGGCCTCGAATCCTTCCTTACGGATGTGTTTTGCGAATGCTTGGGAATCGTTCGATAATGGTGCACCTGTGTCCGAGTCGGCTGAGCCAAAACGCCGTGGCAGGACCGACGATCCCACCTCCGCTGATCAGTACATCACGATGTTGAGGGTACGAATGCCATTGCTCATCTAGTCTTCTTGTTGATCATGCTTGAAACGCGGTTTCCGCAGCCTCTTTATATAGTCTTAGCACAAGTCCGCAGGCAAACACATTTAGTCTCGGTCTTTGGCTCTTCGTCCGCAGACGACACCGAATTTGGCAGATCTGCTCCATTCGAATACGACGTTGAAAGTACGCGGAAGCGCTATATCGGCGCGGAGGGGTTTCGCTGGGAAGCCGGGTCGCGCGGCGGGGGTATCAAGGGCATGCATCTCGTGCGCGTATATACCGGTAATAGTCTGCTGAGCACAAAAGCCGAAACATAATTGACCTTGGGGGCCATTGGCACATCTTGGTCTGTGGGGTAATGTTCATAGTTCCCCGTAACGGTCAGGGCGCTTGCTTAAAATACTTTAAACCCGTCATGTCCACCTGAAGCCACATTTCCGAGCGCGCCTTCGCGAAGACGCCCGATTAGGCTGTGCGCTCGTAGGTCCGATTGCACAACGCCACGCGGCAACGGATATCGAGCATGCTGCTCGGTTATTAAGCTAACCTTGATAGACCAAGCCACCCAGCTGCTGTTTTGCATAAATATCCAGTCGACGGCTGAATGCGACAGCCTACAAAATCACACCATCTAATACTTCGTCAGCATACAAGAGCACGAGCATGGAATATCGAAAGGCCACAGTCGCAGTCGTCGGACTAGGTACGGTCAAGCGTGCGACTCTGCGATACGATGCTAACGGGATGAAACAGGTGCTGTCGGTCTGGTCACGGTCAAGAACCTGGTCGAGGAAGGCTTCGACGTGACTGGCTTTGAATCCAATAGCTACATCGGCGGCGTGTGGCACTTTACAGAAGAAAACCAGACTTCTGTGCTGGAATGTAAGTCACACACGTTTGTCCAGCTCAGCCGCAAGCCACTAACAAAACCAGCAACAATTGTGAATATTTCGAAGGAGCGCGTGAGTATCGGGCATCTCATTTCTCACCTATAGATTATTAACAGCCATGTTCAGGGCTGCTTTACAGACTATGAGTTCCCAGCCTCAGTCCCTTCTCACGCGAGCGCCATGGACGTTCAGCGGTACCTGGAAAGCTACGCCAAGCATTTCGATCTGGAGAAGCGATTCCGCCTCGGCGTGTCCGTGCAGAATATAAAATACGACGAATCGGATAAGAAATGGGTATTAAAATTGGCGGGAGGTGCCTCGGAGCGGTTCGACAAGGTGGTAGTGTCGACTGGGCCGACGTCTCATCCAAACATGCCCAAAATTGAGGGCGTGGGGCGTTTTACGGGCGAGTACATTCATTCGCAAGCATTTAAAAGGTAAATTACGCTTTGTGACGTTGCTCTTCATATTAAGCTAACGCAGTAACAGAGCTATTCAAAGGAAAGCGAGTATTGCTAGTAGGTTTGGGCAACACGACTGCCGACACCGTCGAGGCGCTCCGCGGGCATGCGAGCGAAATTTACATCTCACATGCCAAGGGAATCTACATTGTAGGTGTTTAAGGCCTTTCTTTTGGAATTCGGTCTCCATGATAGCAATGCTTACACTATATAGCTTCCCCGAACTACCAAAGACGGCATCCCTTCGGACCACACCTTGACGCTGCGCAAGCTCAATTTCCTTGCAACGATAGACTGGTACTCGCCTGCTCTATTCGACTTCATGTTCAACAAGATTGTCGGCAAGCTGCAGCGCGAGCGCTTCACCATGCAGCCCGAGTGGAGGCTCTCCCCCGCCCTACCAGTCAAGTTTGGCGGCGTCATTGTCTCCGACAACCTCGTCACCAACTTTGCCGACGGCGTCGTCACGTCCGTGCCCGCCGTCCAGTCCATCCTCGACGGCACCACGGTGCAACTCAGCGACGGCAGCACAATCTCCGTAGACAGCATCATCTGCTGCACCGGCTACCGCAAGGACTTTGGCATCCTGGACCCGGCCGCGAACCCGACGCGGGATACGCCCGCGAGCTGGTACGCGCTGCCGGGCTCCTACGGCAAGCCGCTGCCTCGCCTCTACCAAAACATCTTCTCCCTCGACCACCCCGACTCGCTCGCGTTCATGGGCTGCGTGTGGTTCTTTAGCGGCGCGTTTCCGCTGTACGACCTCGCCTCGATGGCGGTCGCGCAGGTCTGGACCGGCCGCTCGTCGCTGCCGCCGGCTGCCGAGATGGCATCGGCCGTCGACGCGCACCACAAGCTCGTCTGCGTGCGCGCGAGCCAAGGGCCGACGCCGGGAACGTGGGTGCGGCAGAGCGCGTGGGAGCCGTGGGCGCAGGCGACGGCGGGCACAGGCCTGGCGGAGAACTTGGGCTGGGGGTGGAAGGGCTGGGTGTTTTGGTGGCGCAATCGGGCGTACTATAAGCTGCTCGTGGACGGCATCTACTCGCCGTTTTTGCTGCGCGTGTTTGATGGCAAGAGGAAGAAGTGGGATGGCGCGAGAGAGGCCATTGAGAAGCTGAACCGCAAGTAGACGATGGGCCGCAGGTATAGACACCAGAACAACTCGCAACATCTTGTAGCACTTATATTGGTCTTTATATTTACATTTATACATGTCTGGGTTTTCTCGTTGTTCTTGCTCCCATGACTCTACCAAAACCGAACGGCATCCGGGCAGATGGACAAGCCGCCGCTCGAGGTCCAGATGGCCTGCTGACGGACCTTTGTGCCGGTATGCGCGGCATTGACCATGGTGCCCGCCTTGACAAAGATGCCGACGTGCGCAACCTTGTTCTTGCAGTCACCGCCGGTGGCCCAAAACAGCATGTCACCTGGCTTGGCCTGGGCGCGGGGCAGATGCTTGCCCATGGACGAGTGGTACTGTTCCTGCGTGGTGCGGGCTATTCATCAGGTGTTAGTGAACTCGTTTTCCAATGAGCAGGATAACGTTTTAAAAAAGGCTTAAAAGACGAACGGATAGTCTTGCCCTGGGCCTTGCAGACAGAGTACTGGGTCAGACCGGAGCAGTCGTAGCCGCCCTTGGAGGGACCCTTGCAGCCGCCGCCGCCCCAGACGTAGTCGATGCCAATCTGGCTGTTGGCGGCCTTGACGATGCCGGGGCCGTCGCGCTTCTCGAGCATCTCGTCGGCGGGGGCAGCGAGGACGCCGGCGGCGAGAATCATGGTGGCAATGGCAAACTTCATGATGTATTGGGCGAGATGAGATTTTGATAGTGATGGTGTTGTGCTGGTAAGTTTATCAGAGGAGGTGAGAGGCAGCGATCTTTATATATTGTTGCCGGGCCTCGTGTAAGCCGGGGCATCGCAGGGCTGTCCACAATCAGACAACCCCTGCGCTAGAGCTGAATGATCTGCGCCGCTTGTTTCTCTCAACTTGACCAGTTCTTTTGCTCCGTCGAGCCTTCTTTTCCGAAGCGAAAAGGTCTAAGTATTAACCCGTCAGCACGGCGTTACACCACCCGCACCTAGCTCAAGGTTTGTCACTTCGCTGCTTCTCTCAAAGGTTCCAGGCTGCCCCGCGGCATATGTCGATGGCGCAGGGCCTTGTATCGGTGGATCTCTTGGCCTTGATGATCGCAACGGGTGCCGATACTGGGGTATTAGTGGCTGCGCAGTGTCGTTTCGGCGGCGACCGGAGCTTCATTCGGGCAAGCGTACGTCGAGGATATTCAGCCGCACCAGGCGTTGGCAGGTTTCTCCTCATCGTATTGCTCGCCATGCAGGCTTCCACTTGTAGTTCCCAAGGGCTGACAACAAAGAGACTTAGCTCTGACGACTGGTAAAGTCGGGTAGGTCGGGTGCCCTGGAAGAAGCTTTGCAGATTACGCAACTCATTCCCGCGAACAGCGACAGTGGCAAAGTTTACCGTGTTTGAGGCTGTTCAAGCTGAAAGCTTCAATAATCCTGATCGGCAGTATTTCAACCTCGACAAGAGCGACACGCGCAAGTCAGCCCGCTGATGACCGGCTGGCATCCATGAATTGCAGCTAATAACCACCCCCGAACCATCAGCGTTGAGATAACGCGCATTAGCAACAGCGGATTCTCGGTTCCCATTCGTGTACACCTTTGCGAGCCTTCTTAGCGCCCAACTGTTGGTGACTGATCTCAACAAGTAATGTAATCTCACAGCCTCGAATTCTGTAGGTTGACAAATTCTACTCTAAAGCAACTTTTGTTCTTGCAAAAAAAAAAAAAAAAAAAAATTTAGAAAAATAAATCAATTTCAGCGCTCCAGAGACTGACATGAGCTTTGCTTCAAGTGATGCCGCGCAAAAGTCCAGCATTCTAGTAATTGAGGCGCTGTCGAAATCTCGCTTGGGAAGTAGCACTAGCACCCACAAGTCCGACTACAAAGCAAAGCTATTTCGTAAAGTTCGTAAGGTTAGAAAAAGTTTTAAAAATAATCTTTCCTTATTTTACAAGTTCATAGACCACTCATGACAGAATCTCGCTGCTGTAGCCCCATGTCGCCGGCTGCACATGACCAATGCCGCCCATCAATAAAGCAATGTTACAGCGCCCAATAGCGCTACCGATCAATTCCTCTAACAGCTGACTAACAGTCAAACTTCATCCCACCAACGTCCTGACGTAGACCACCAAGAGCATCGGCGAACCAGATTACACAATCGCGCCGCTGTACATGATCAACGAATACATTCACAAATCTCGAGCATATCAGTCTCCGTTTCCATCAATTGCGCGACAATCAGCCACGCCACCGCCGCGCACACCCCTTCCTCCATCCCATCCACGAAGCGATTCGTCAAGCTGCTTCAATCCGAATACATAAAGACACAATCACAGCATGTCTAATCCGTTGCCGAAGCCCAAGCTGCGAGGAGGCCTAATGGCGACCGCATTCTGTGCCGTCATCATTGTCGGTTCCTTGACCGGCGCGCAGCTCAAATCCGACCATCAGAAAACCGAGGTACACCACCACCGTCACCACCACCACCACCACTACCTTCCTTCACGTGTGGATTCGATAGCTAATATTCTTTTTTGACTTCTTGAACCTGCAGACGATTAAACAATTTCGCGCCGACTCGCCGGCGCAGCAAATAGCCATTCTCGAGGAGCAGCGAAAACACCTGGTGCAGCAGCGCGCGCAATTCGATCGCAAGATGCAAGTCTTTCAGGAGCGTCTTGTGGAGCGCGAGCAGGAAAAGGCAAAAAGAGAGGAATAATTATGACTTTTTCCCTGCTGGAGAGAAGCAGGATGCGTAGCCGTGGCTGCTGCGCGCTGTACAAAGCTGTATGATGCATGATACCCCGGATAGACCTGTACATTACCTTGCATTGAAGATACACATTGTGTCAATATGAGAATACTAAAATCGTATTTCATGTTTGTTCGTCTTCGTAAATCTTGTTCTATGAAATGCTTTTCTGTTACCTGTTCATATCTTTACTGTCCATCGACACTGGGTAGATCAATCGCCTTGTACAGCAGAATCAATGCCGAGTGGAATTCGCCACCGCCTGATAGAGCCTCAACCTTATCCACCGTCACCTCCGATACCTTGTCGTCATTGAACCACCACCACTTGCCGTCCTCCTCACCCTTCAGACCAGTCTTGGGGTCGATGGGAGCAGTCTTTTTGACGTATGCAGTGTAGTGGCCGCTGTCGGCGCTGGCACCCTGGTGCGTCACGACACCGCGAAGCTCATACAAGCCAGATTGGTTGGCGCCATCATCAGTCCGCAGCTCAGGGTTGATTAAGGCGTTTAGCTCCTTCTTGGCACCGAGAAGAGCGGCAGCTTGCTCCGCCTCGACCTCGGCATCCGTCTTGTACGTCTCGCCCATCTCGGTATCGCCATCAGCCGACTTCTCGGCTGGCTTCTCGCCGGTTCGCTTCTGCCTCTCGGCCTCGGCCTTTTCCTTCTCCTTGAGCTCTCTCTCGCTAGGCAGACCGGCGCCACCAGCAATATCATCCTTGTTGTTGTTCGTCTTCCGTCGCTTGCGGGCACGCTCGATATCTTCTTCGTCTTTGCGTACTTCACGCACTTTGTCGCGTACCGGAACAAGAGCCTTCTTCAGGTCGTCGGAGCAGAATTCGACAATATCGAGTTCTTGGGGAAACGTGACCTTGCGCATAATCTTGGCCTTCTTCTGGGTCTCGCGCTTCCAGAAAAAGCGAACAAAGTGAACGGTGAGATATTTGGGGGCTCGAGAGATTTTCGATCGCTTCGTGTATGTCGCATCTCGGCCGAGGATTTCCGACTTTTTATTAATTTTCTCGCTGAGCGCAGCGAGGATGCCATCGCGAAGATGATTCGTCTGGCCGTCAATGTGGCAGTTGAGCTTTGTGAAATGATCTTTGGAGACGACCGCCTTCTCGCCTGCTTTAATGGCGTCTTCATCATCGCATTCCATAGATGAGGTGAATTCGCCGCTCATGTACTTTTGAACAAACGAGGTGCTAGGGCCGCCCTCTTGCTTGATCTGGATCTTCTCGCCGAGCTGCTGGACAATTTGGGACCAAGCTTCTTCTGCATCTTGCTGCGCATAACCGTTGTTGGATTTTGCCTTTTCAGCAAACTGGGGGAATACAACGCGCAGAGCACTCAAAAAATTCATGGGAGGGAATGGGTCTTGCGTAGCGCTCATCCTCGTGTAAAGTGTAGCGAGTTGAGAGGCCAGATCCATCTGCGACATGCCAGCCATCAAACCTGATGAATGGCTCCCATTATAATCTTTGAGGGCATCTTGGAGTTCGGGGATGGCGCGGAGAGTCTGGAGGGTCGAGTTGAGGTAGCAAGTGTTGCCCAGGTTCATCAGACCAGCAGGAGTGGCGCCGACCTGCTGAGCTTGTTCGGCCTCTGTCATGTCTTCGACAAACTTTATCTGCTCCTTGGGGCGTACGAGTTCGCCAGTGCCACCGCTGGGCGTGCCCATGACCATCAAGACCTGGTTGGCCTTGAGACCGAGCTTGCTCATGTCGGCGTCATCCTTGAGCTGGCCACCCTTGACGAGGATCTTTTGGCGTTCGGGTTCGACGTCGGTCAATGAATAAATCTGTAGCTTAAAGTCGAGACCAGTGGTATCAGTGTCGACCTCAAGATCGTACTTCTTGCCTTGGTGCTTGGCAACCACTATTGCCATCAATTATTGTTTGGAACGCGCGGGGAATGGCGGGGTAACAAACCAGGTATGATTGCCATGATGATGGCGAGTGACTAAATTGGCGCAGACGTGGAATCCAATTTCGTTGGCAGAAAGTCACTCGTTGAGCGTATGAGATTACTGACGTTCGCAATGTCGGGAAAATGATTAGTGACCGTAAGAGACCCGGGAGTTTTGTCATCGAAGATGGTGGAGACGGAGCGAAGGTTGAGCTTCGTCACTGTTGGGTACCTGATTTACAGCGTCAGACGCGTTGTACCAGCTTACAAAATTGTGCGATTACGAGGAGATAGCCCTTTTTGGCTTGTCGACTAATCCTGTACTAGATTTGAACGTTCTTCTCAGAAATATTAAATTTGTATTTTCTTTTCTCATCGAATGGACTCGCCAGTGATTTGCCGGTACTATTAGATGCTGCCTCCAATCACAGCGACTCGACTGAGTTCCAGCGGCTGCCAGCGGCTCCCAGCACGGCTTCAGTGTAGGGTGAATACGCCACACGCCAACCTGCACGCGCCACAGTTCTCACGTGATGCCTACGTCGTTTCGTGGCTCAGCCCCACGTAGAGACGTCAGGCCGTGAGCTCCAATACGTGACCCCGCTGTCGCAGCCAGCAGCAGTGACGCCGGACAAAGCAACAAGCAGCAGCATCACGACGAGCGCCCAGCTGCGGCGTCCCTTGTTCCAGCCATGGTAAGTGCGCGCCAGAGAACCAGGCGAAAACATATGCTTCGAGCTGACAGGAGCGGGTGACAGTCTCAATCCCTCCGTCCCTATCTCCAGTGCGTCCGCAGCAGCTTGACGGCCGCCTTAACGCTTTCCAATTTCGCCTCGCAGACAGCTGAACGACACAATGTCCCCGAGATCGAGGCCCAGTCGTCGCCCGAAGTGCTCTTGACGCCCTTGACGGTCGCGCGCAACGAAAACGAGCGCGTTCTGATCGAACCCAGCATCAACTCAATCAGAATAAGCATCAAGATTAAGCAGGCCGACGAGATTGAGCACATCCTTGTACACAAGTTTACTCGATTTTTGACGCAAAGAGCGGAGTCTTTCTTCATTCTCAGAAGAAAGCCGATCAAGGTACACATGTGCTGCTTCGGCCGACCTCCCGGCGCTGGCCGCTGTTGGCTAACTGTTCTCTAGGGCTATGATATTTCTTTCTTAATAACAAACTTCCACACGGACGAGATGCTGAAACATAAGCTGGTCGACTTTATCATACAATTCATGGAAGATGTCGACAAGGAAATTTCCGAGATGAAGCTTTTTGTATGCATTGCATAATAAGTTTTGGTGGGCTTGGCTAACAATTGGCAGTTGAACGCTAGAGCGCGTTTCGTAGCAGAGTCTTTCCTAACACCGGTACGTAATGCTTGGAACTTCAAGAAGTCTTGACTAAGAAATTTCAGTTTAATTGAGGCGACAAAAAGTGATATTGAGGGTAGTAACCGTACGATCAAGTCGTGGATATCAGGGGGCTGGGCTCGCCCATGTCAGTTTTAGACGCATCAGCTACTATTAATGTAGCAAATGACACAATTTACAACGCTATTGGCGTGCGATCTCTTTGGACAAAATTGGGCAGGGTAAGAACTGAAGTGAGAAACAGAAGTATTGTGGTTTGTCGACAATAGACTGAGTGGTTGGGACCCGCTGCGCTTGGCGATGTCGGCGGCCGTCAGATTACTCGACAAACGGAGATCAGCTTGCAACATCATGCACCTCCATGCACCTCACCCATAGCGCCAGCTGGCTAAGGTATCTTGGTATACACTCCGGGGAGTGTTTCTTCTCTTCTTCTTCTTCTTCCTCTTCCTCTTCTTCTTCCTCCTCTTCTGCTTCTTTCGTCATCTTGTTCAATCCTCATTCTCCTTTTCTATTCTCCCATACCCAGTCGATTGGCTTGATTTGATCCCAAGCCATTCGACACGAAGGCGGCGTTTGTAACAACGCAAAGCACCCATCTTCAGCAACAATCTCTTCCTTGTCGTTCAGACCTCTCTCGAGTTCCTCTCTCGGCTTGCGCTTTGAGCCCATATCTTTCTTCTACTTCATCTACAACCAGCCTTGCTGCGTCGTGTAAGTTGTTACCTACATTCTTCTCTCAATCTTATTTCGCCAGTCACTGACTCCTTCGCCAGCGCTTCAAAATGGCGACCCAAAGCCATTCGCTTTTGAAGCTTTTTTCTTCAGGCTCGGAGAGCTCCTATAACAGCTTTGACCATTCGCTTCCCTCACCTCCCGATTCTAATACGTCTCACTCATCCTCGATCGTGCTGTCCCGTGTGGACTCCGGCTCTTCGGCCACTATTTTGCAGAGCAAGCTCAATCCCGAGTCTGCCGTCTGGACTCCTACAACCTGGGGCGAACTCTCCCCGACCACATCCAAGGTAAAACACCATGACTGCTCCAGCTGCTGTGCACTGCGCTTACTCGTCAAAAGGGCACCAATACTGCTCCGGCGGACTCTGACCTGTCCTCGACCGCCACGAGCTTCACATCTAGTGACGACTTTGCACACGAACTCTTATCCCAGGCCATCGCGGGGGGCTCAGTCTCTTCGGTCGGAACGCCCTAGAATGGCACTCCGGCCAAGAGCCACGGCGACGAGCCCCGCGGCGGTGATCAGACGGTCCCCGGCTACACGTTTCTCACGTCGCCGCCGCCCCCTCACATGCGTCAGCACACTCGCGGTAGCAGCTGCATCGCCAGCTCAATTGCGGCTTTTGGCCGCATGACGGAGCCCAGGAACTATGCGCCCCGCACTTCCGGTCTGCCCATCTCCAGCGAGCCGCCGCCAAAGTTCAATTTGGAGCTGCCCACGGTGTCTCAGAATGACCAACAGACGCTGCCGTCTCCCGAGGCGGTTGACAAGCATCTTGGAGCCCTGGTCCAGCAGACTCTTCCGGCCCCTCAGAGCCTCACTGTGTACCGACCGCCCACCGAGATCTGTGATGGGCGCTCCGAGACGCTCCAGGCGCTGACGAACCCGGCCTGGGGCGGCGCTCAGCTCGCTGCTATTCTGGACCCGAGCAACATGCCGTTTGTCGAAGCGGCCAAACAGGCTACGGGTAGGAACCACGGTGTCGTCCGCCTTGGTAACGTACGTGCACCAGACAGCTTAACAAATAAAGAAACCCCCCCATGGTCTCATAACTGACGTCTGCAGATCCCCTTTGCTACGAAGCGTTCCGAGGTGATTGCTTTTCTCGGCCGCAACTCCAAGATCCTGAATGACGCCGAGGAGCCCGTTCACATCATCATGGAAAAGGTCACCAGCAAGACCATGGACGCCTACGTCGAGTTTATGACTTTCGATGATGCCATGCGTGCTGTCGAGAAGCATACTCAGAACCAGCTTTCCGGCCGCCCGACGCGCCTGGGAGACCGTCCTGTGGACTTGCAGCTCTCTAGTCAGGCCAACCTGATGAAAGACTTGTTTCCTGTCGCAGCTGGTGTCAGCTGGAGAGGCGTTACCCCCGAGATCCAGCCGCATAAGCCGAATGAACCATGGTCCAACTTCAAGGGCTTCATCTCAGCCGAGGAGATGGTCATGCTCGTGAAGCACGTCGAGGTCCCCCATCGAGTATGTTCCTCTTCTCTTTCGCATCGTCGTTCTTCGACAACCAAGTTGTCACTAACCTGCATTTCTCTTTTTCTTTTCATAGTCGCCCTTTTCCAAGGAATGTCCGCAGCGCCCCTACGAATGTCTCATCAGCACGCTGCGCAAGTTTCCCTGGTACATGACCGACTGCATCACAGTGAGCCAGCGTAGCGCTGTCTTCCAGGCCACCTGCGACCTGCTGCGTCTTCTCCTCAAGAGCATTGACAAGGGCGACGACCCCATCACGCTCAACAAGCAGCTGCTGCGACGCGTGGTCAAGGCCGCCATGGAGTGCCCTGGCTTCACCGTTCTGATGAAGGACGACGTCGCCTGGATTGTAGGCATGTCGGACGGTGAGCAGCGCTCCTATGGCCAGCCCCGTTTCGCGAACAGTTGGCGCCACCAGTACGCCCTCGCTCCCAAGCCCGGCATGGCTCTTGATGTGGTCGAGGTAAGTTTCTTGTCCCCCTACCTCCCTTGTGGTGTACTTGGGCAAGCTCGATACATTTCTTGGTTGCGGACTTCAAATTGTTATGCTCTTGAAGTGGTGTTTCCTCTCCTTCTATATGCTCTATTGTTCGCTCATCTTGGAGGACCATTTTACGATGGAATCTTTTGAAATAGGTGTTTTGGGAACAATTCAACAAACAAGTGGATCTTGGGCTCTTTGGCTGAACCGGACCGGACATTGGGATATGGGAAAATTGGGACCGGTAAAAGATGACAGACGGGGATTTTGTTTTTACCTTTTTCTAATCTTCATTGTTCTTTTTAACTTGGTCTATTAAGCTTCATTGGTACAACGAAACTTTTGTTCATCTGTCACTATAGTGCTGCGTTTCCTTGAGGTGAAGCTGGCAAAGGCTGCGTGCAGTTCATCTAACTCAGACAACGCAGTACCAACCTTGCAAGCATCACAAAGAATTGGCAAGAGCAGATTTTCTGAAGTTTTGAATGGCATGCGAGAACCCGTACAGGACCATCGGCTTCAGAACGTTGATGCTACGTCAACAGCAAAGAAGATCCGAACACAGCAGATCCGGGGGCGCAACTTGTATGAGAGCGGGCTGAGATTAAAGCTGCAAGAGTTGGCCAGCCCCTCGACGACGGAAGCTTCCGAAGAACAAGACACCGTATGTTGAAAGAGATTCAACTCCAGGATGATACTGACAGAGATGTGATATATATGAAACATTAAGAGCTCAAGAATTGCCCGCCATTATTTGCCGAGATTGGATCCAGGCCGAGCGTGGCATGACATCGGGGGTGCTATCTGGGATGTTGTGGCATGTGTGCTACTGCTACTACGCAGCAACATTACCAGCATAACCTGAAATCAAAAAGAAGGGTAAGCGTCATCAACGATATTGATGAGCAGGTACGATGAATACTGGTAGATCCGTGATGCAGTTCGACTTGTAACAAGGCACAGCGAGGGACTTCGGCCAGAGTGGGACTGTGTAGGTCACAGCGAATTGCGAAAAAAGCATCACTTGCTCATTTGGCCATTTGCAGCGGTCAAGTACCAAATTCAGATGTTCCGTATCTTGCGCACTTTGCATCGCAAGCTGTCATCATTACTGCTAAATGCGCTGCATATCGGCACTGACTTGTTGTGGTCTGTAAAGGCATGGTATGAGTACCTGTCTTGGGTGATCAGTTTAACGGATAATGTTGGTTATCAACGATGATTATCGTGGGTTCAAAGTGACTATATTCGTCTTATTAATTGTTATCCTAGGCCACGTAGAGTGCGTAGCATATATAGGGCTTAATGGAAAGTAAGGCTCATTTAGTTAATTAGAGGCTATAGTGCCTAAGGCTCTAAACACTAGTTAGTAATCTTCTCTTTCAGCTTTAAATTAGCCAATTTACTTAAAAGATATATATATGCTTAGAATAATATATACTTATGAGGGTGTGATTAGAATTCAGCTAGCTCTAGTAGGAAAAAATTTATGTTGCTAGGCTATTCTATTAATACGTGAGTTCGTTCTTAACTCCCGTGATGGACGTTACCTAGTACTTTACATTACCTTGGTCTACTACTTCTTGGCCTGCGTTTCTGCCCTCAGAATCCTCCTCTACCAACTTCCCACCATGTGGACATTTGGCTACCGCTTCCCCTTTCAATGCCAGGCATTTCCCTCTAGAATGCATCTAAAATACTCGACAGAGTACGAAGCTCGGAATAACTTGTGCGGGTTTGAAACCCAACTCTCCACCTCGGCCCAGATGCGACGCAAGCCCTCTTCGCCATGCTCGGCTTGGAGCTTGGCATAGCTGCACACGCCCTCCGTTCCGAGCACCTTCATCGCCCGATAGCCGCCGTCGCGGACGTACAGGCTTTTCGAAAGCTTGGCGCCACTCCAGTCGACCACGAGTGGTGCATAGAGGATGTGCGGCGTACGGCCTGAACCGAGCCTGGTCGAGCGCGACCACTCCGCGAGAGGGCGGTACAGGAAAAATTCCTGATAGGTGCCTGCGTAGTCCGATCCGGTGATGCGGACGTGGTGTGTTGCATTGTCGAGGATGTGGCTCATGGATCGAATCAGATTTCGTGTCGGCGCATTTGCCTCCACGCGAGCGACCTCAGAGGCCTCGCTGAGACGGATGACATGTTTTCCATGGTGTGGGCAGTGAAACGCGACGCTTTCGGCCGTGTACTCGTTCAATCGGCCGTGCTTCTCGGCTAAACCGCAGCCCAATACGGGACACGCAGCACGAAGGGCGAGCGCATTATATTTTGGCGAAAGTTGCGATGCAAGTCGACCGCGATGCTCAATCACCCACGCCAAGATGCCAGGCACTGCGGGACGCGAGAACAAGTCCGACTGGAACCGAGTCCGAAAAGGGACGCCTGACCACTGCGACATCCTGCGAAGAGCGTCTTGATAGTCACCCATGTACGTAGACAAGGCGCCAGCAACCTCTCTGTACGATCGCTGATAGGTGATTCCCGCTACTTCCGACACACTCGTGATAACAGGCGCCGTGTCAACAAACGTAATCTCAACGACGACATTCTGCGACGATTTGCTCTGCGCAACAGCGTTCAGCCGATCACGTACCGCCTTGGCGATCAAGAATGCGTAGCAGAAGACGATCAAGGTGCCCAGATGCGGCGAGTTGTTGGGCTGCGCACCTGCGTGTATGACTATTGGACAAGAAGGGCGTCTCGAGAGAAGGCGTGTCGTTTAACGAGGAGGCTTCCCTGGGCTTCATGGCCTCTTCGTCTTGGGCAAGTGCCCGCAGGAGAGGACCGACCAGATCCCTCTGGAACGCGTATGAGCCACCGCCCAATGGGTAATGAGTTTTGCCGTCGTGAAATGCCGCATACAGCCGGTCTGTTGGATTGACGACTGACACGAGGGCTTGAACGGCGGTGAGGATTTGCGCTTCGAAGCCGTCACCACTACTAGTTGCCCCATCTTTGTCGTTGAAAGTCGTGAGAGACTTGACAAGCTCGATCAAGTCTTGCGCGGCCGCTTCGCAGCGACTGTGGACTGCAGGCATGGTTGCGGACTTTTGCAATAGTGGTTCGCGATGGGTGGTCTTGGTCGGAAATAACGAGGGTGCTCGTCTCGATTTATGCATTTCTCGTGATTCTGTTTGCTATTGAGGGATGATTCAAGTGTCGCTATTCACTGGGTCACAAGTAAATCAGCAGCTTCCCGGTCGCCTCGTTTCCCAAACGGAAGATGACAAGTCGTCGGGTTCGTGCTTTTGGAGGGATGTTACGCGACGCAGTGACACCATGATTGCCAGTTCTTGAAAGAATTAAGAAATTAGGGTGAATGCTGCCCCAATCCTCAATAAGCACCCGGCACAGCTATCGGTCGCAATATTGTCGTCGCGATTCGAGCCTTGGTCATGGGCCACGACCAGGAATGGGCAGCAGTGATTTATCAAACTGCTGTATAGGTCCGCAATATAGCGCGAATACTATTCATCGCCTTTAGAAGGAAAATTTGTTCACGACGGGAGTTTGCATTACTGCTTTGCGCAGCTTTCGATACAGCCAAATGACGTAGCAGACACGAGGCGATTCAGAATTCAGCGGGCAACAGTTACCATGGCATACTATCCAAGTCTGCTAGTAAGAAAATTCTTAGTGGCTCACTCAGCGGCATGCTGTAGTTACATGAATGGTCGGAGTAGCGGTGTATTTGTATGGTGGTCGTAGCGGCGTGTTGGTTGTGCGGGCACGAGTACTGTGACAAAGAGCAAGCCCTGGCATCATGGATGAGACCGGGCCTTTGAGAGAACCAATCCCACGAATTGAAATCATCCCGCCAGCCCCCACTCGCCAATGTCTGCATCCCGCGTAGAATCACAGAAAAGCCAATTAAGATATTCACCTCGCCAGATGGCGCCACGAACGTCTCCCAAGCCAGCTGTCTCTGGCAAGCAGACTACTATCGGGCCTCATCTAATCAGAAGCGGCAGCGCAAAGTCGACACCCTCCGCCGGTGCGACCGCCCGCAAACAGCGCTCAGCAGCCACGCAAGACGCGTCGGACGGTCGCGTCGAGACCGACGTTCTCCTCGCCATCTTGCCCGTACACCTCCGAAACATTGCCAGCAGGCAAAAGAACCACGAGTACCGAAAGTACCGGTTGCAAGACGGCGTCGAGCGGCTGTGGTTCTACGAGACGCGCGGCACCAAGGAGGATCCGGGCCGCGCCGCCATCACGTATGATGGCTTCTTTTTTTTTTTCCAAGGTTTCTTATCTGCCTTGCCACACGACGCTAATGAATTGCCTTGTAGTCACATCGCGACCATTCCCCCCACTACCCGCCACACGCCCGGTAACGTGCCGGAGCAGCCAGAGGGCATCGGGAACGCCGACTTCAACGCGGGCCTGAAAGTGTCCAAGTACGGGTATCCGATCCTGGGAATGCACAAGCTCGTTAAGCCCGTCACACTGGAGGAGATGAAGACGTCATGGGGCCTGTCGGCCCCGATGGGCTGGAGCTACGTGAGGAGGGGCCTCTGGGAGAGTCAATGGGGCGACGAGGAGGGGCGGGAGGAGCGCCTGAAGCAGATATTTTGATGGGAATGGGGACTATTAGGCTCACTAGAAGAACGGATCCTGCTATCAATCCAAGCATGACAAAATCTAGCTTCAATGAGGAGCAGTACACAACAACAATGCGAGGCACGGCATCGAGGCGCTACTCTCGCGGAAACGGAATGGCGTCCCATCGTATGCGGCGCAGGTGGCGATCGGGGTCCTTGATGTAATATCGCACGTGCAACCAGCGTCTGCTGTATATCAGGATGATGGTGCCGGACGGGCGGTCCTTGGCCGTCAAGTGCATAGTCGACCTGGCCGCGAGGCTCTCCGCGCCCCCAGCACCACCTCGGCGCAAGGAATCGAATCATCTGCTCTCAGCAGGCATCGGAGGTGATTGCGAGTCTGCGACATAATACATGACACACTTGACGAGTTGGCACCTTGGCTCGATTTCTCGCTGCAATGTTCCGTGACACAGCCATGTGAGCCAAGCGACGCTCTTACACCATCATTCCCTATAGAGCTGCAGCGCACCGCACATATAAAGCTACCAGCAGCACTTTGTGCCTCGCACATGAAGAGCGCTGGCACAAGCACAAACGCAAAAACACAGATCCAGTCGCTTCCGTCAGTTTTTGGGTTGGAGACTTGAGATGATGGACTGAGCTCGAGACTCGAACCGTCGACTCTTGTCCCTCCTATCTTATGTCACCTTTGGGATTGAACCTGCCCAGACAGAGACGTATGTATGATTCGAGCAAGACACTTGAGCCCATCGCCGTCTTTCGTTACACAGCATAGGAAAAAAAAAAGGGACATTGAGATCCTTGCTTGTACAACCAACAACACCCTCCACACCATCATCCACCATCTCAAGTCACTCTCGCAGTTGGTGAAGAGAGTAAGGAAGCGAGAAAAAGCCACGCACCCCAGGAAGCGACACATCGGAATTCCGTTCCCATGACTGGCCTTTTCATCTATCATGTTTTCTCACTCGCCCCTATGGTCATCATCTTTCCTCATGCACATGCAAGACGACAAAAAAAAAACTGGACAGACAGACAGAACGGGGCCTGACGCCTCCCCCAAATCCTCGGCAACCCATCTCCGCAAAAAGGTCAGGACGGACTTGATGCAAGCCACCTTTGTCCCGCGCCATGTCGACGCACCTCGCTCATTTTGGAACTCCAGCCCGTCCCCCGGATGGCTGCTTCAAGCCTCTACATCTACTCTTATAACGCCATTGCCTTCTTCTTTAGAAGGTCGTCACTCGTCTCTTGCTTTCACTTGAACTTCACTTGACCTCTGAGTCTCTCCTTAACATTCCAGAGCATTGCGAGCTTCTGATTTCGTTGTTTATTGTCTTTTTCTTTTTCTTTCTCTTTTCCTATCTCCCCCTTCCTCCTGTTGCCCCATCACATGCCGTTCTATACATGCTTCATCTCTGCATTCACTACACACTATGCCTCCTCACTCGCCTAATCATCCCATTCATGACCTTTCTCTCTTTAGTCCATCGACTCCCACTTCCACCTCTAGCAACAACAACAAGGCCCGCCAGGAGGTGGACCGGCCCGTGCCCCCGGGAGCCATGGTCCAGTATCTCTGGACCTGCCACGCCTGCGGCTGCGGCACCTTTCGCTGCAACGAGGCTTCCGTAGCCCTGTGCATCCAGTGCGGGCATCAAGTCTGTGACGGGTGCACCACGTTCTTTGGCGCCCGCCTTCTGCGCTGCGTCGAGGTGGAAGATCTTCTCCCCCACCATGCTGCCAACCCCGGTGTTAGTTCCCCTTCTTCTTATCCGTCAATATCTAGGCCGCAACTCTATCTAAACCCCGAAACAACGCGAAAACAGTGCACCTGCGAGCAGTATTCCAAGATGAGCCGTTGTCGCACCGGCCATCCCATTCGTCGGTGTCCTGCCAACTCGAGTCTACGTCGTCTACGATACACGCCGTACGCCCACCCGACGCTCGTGCAGCACTGCATCGTGACCTTTCGTCCTGGCCGCGACGGCAGTCCCGCACTCGGCACTTTTTTCGCATTGCGGCCCCGTTTCGACCGGCCGCATACAAGTACCACCACCACCCGAGCAGCCAACAAAACCAGTACGCCGACGACAATGACGACGACGACGCTCGACTGCATCGCCCGCTCCGTCGCCGCGGCTCGCCCCACTGCCATCATCCCGCCCATCTACGACATGCTGCGCCAGCCACGTTCCGGTGACGCCTCACTGGCGCCGCGACCCGGCATCTCAGTCAGCACCGTCGCCTTGGCGCGCTTCTTTGCGACGGGCGCTGCGAGCGTCGCGCGCACGCTGGGCCTGCCCGGCCGCCCCGTCGTCTGTGTCCGTGTCGATCCCATGCTGGCCTTTGTGGCGTACTACATTTGCGCGAGCTTCTACGTCGTCTTTGCGGAGTGGAGGAAGAATAAGATAGCAAGCGTGCGTCAGCCGCCTCGGGCGGCGCCGGAGTGAAGTGGGTATCCTTTCTCTACGCCTCTCCATACTGCTTGATGATGCTCCTTGATCAGAGGAGCGGAGTGCATGTAGTTGTACCCAGTGTCAGGATACAGCACATGATTTGAGTCTGTACAATCCAAGATGCTTGGAGCGTTTTTGCTTGTTGATTTACATGATTGTGTGCTTTGCAGATTTATGCAATGGCTTATGAGACTCTGAGTTTACGACACAAGTTTGGCTTTTTAGACTTGTCAAAATGTTTGGAGCATTTTGCTTGTTGATTTTATATGCTTTTGTGCTTTTTATCCAAGTTCATGAATCGAATGAGGCGCATCTCGAGTGTGTGACTTGCAGAGATTGGCTGGTAAGGACTTTTATATTGCTCAATAGACAATTGTCACACAGTTCTTCTCTCGTAAATCCTTGCTGCCATGTGCAGTGCATCGTGCCAGCGTGGACTGGATGATGCAGCCTCGTGCCATGTGTCACTTTGTCCGAAACCTCTGTGTTGTCTCGCATCTTCGCGTCGCACCAACCAAAAGAATGCGTAAATGAACAAGACCAACTGATGACAAAAAGACAAGTCACCGGCCGGTTCTGCGAGAGTAAAGCTATCCGCTAGCCATTCCAGTCACGTCAAGATCGCGACTCCGCGTATCCGGCTTCTACATCCCGACCAGCCGTGCAAGGGAACAAAAAAAAAAAAAAAAAAAAAAGACATGACTACCGTTTTTTTGTCCGTCGTCAAACACGAGGTGGCCATGGTCTACATATTGGTCTTGGCCACCACTCTGCAACGCCTTTTCTGCATGATGCAGCAGCCTCTTCCTCCCTCCTGCGGCTACATGCACCAAGTTCCTCGATCATTCGCGAACAAGGCAGACATCCGGCCGGACAGGCCTGCACACACACAAAAATTACACACATAACAAGGAATCTAGCAAAAGAAGCAACGTGTTTAAGTTGTAGTCATAACAAAAAAAGATATACCCCTGTGAAACGAACCAGAAATAGAGAATGAAAACAAAGAGTCGGCTGGAGGGAGCAATGTCTCCCAAGCCCACTCACCCCTCAAATAGTTATGCATGTTGTAAAGTATCGCAAATGATAATTCTCCAAAACTCCCCAGTTTCCCCTCTCCCAGATAGCAAGAAAGTGACACGAAAAATCAAGCAGCACAAGAAAAAAAAATCGATCCCGACTTTCAGATGACAGAATTAAAAAAAGAAACAGGTCAGCGTGTGGCTCAAAATACCATCGCATCCGGGTGCCCTACTTGGCTCTTCCCTCTTCCCTCTGCTCCCTTTTCTCTTGCTTGAATACCTTATACATGTGAATGATTACCTTACATAATGATCTGGACTGCAGACATATTCTCCTAGTCCTGTGCGACATTGGCCGGGCGGCCCGTCGCCCATAATTGTCTCGGTTCCGACATCTGCATCAATCGTCTACCAGCTTGATTGTGGGCTTGGCGACCTGCTTGGGCTTGCCGCTGAGGCGACGATGGGCCGTCTTTGGCGTCACTTTTCCCTTTGGCGTCGTTTTGCTTCCAGGAGTGCCACCGAGACTCGATGCTCGGCTCTTGGGCGTACCGCTGGGAGTGCCCTTGGTCGACGACTTGCTAGGACTCGTCTTCTTGGGCGTCGTCTTCTTTCCGGCCCGCACATTCTCCTCGCTGGTGCCGACCATGGTCAGACTAGACGAGCGCGAAGAAAACTGCTTCGTGCCAGGCTTGTGCGCGGCAGGTCGGCGCTTGACCAGCTTGTTCGACGTCGCCTTCTTCAGCAGGTTGCCCACGCTGGCGCGTCGCTTCACGGGCGTCGACTTGGCCGAGTTCTTCTTGGCCAAGGTCATGCTAGAAACGCTCTTCTTGATGGCCGTCGCAGCTCCCTTGGCTGCCTTGATGCTCGCAGACGACAAGGAGCGCTTAAGGCCACTGGCAGGCTGAATTTTGCGCTTCTTCGCCTTGTCGTTGCCCGAGACCTCATCACCGAGCATCTCCTTAAGCTTGCGCTTGCCAGCCTTGATCGTGCCCTTGACTGCCTTTTTCAGGTCAGTCTTTGGTGGCTTGACCTCGCGCGGGCGAGGACCGAGAACACCACGGCAGTTGTGGGCGCCGCAGAGACACTTTTGAACATTCTTGGCGGAAAATGGATCAAAGTTGTAGTCGTACGTAAGCTCGTCCCCGGTCATGATGGGGTTGTCGCCCGCAAAGAGGGCCATTCGCGGCTGTCCCGAGACAATCCATTTGATCATGCGACAGTTGGGATTGCAGCTGTGGTTGACGAATCTGGCAATGCTGCCAGTGGTGGCGTCGATAATCATGTTTTGATCAAAACTCATCAAATAGTAGCACTGGAATTCGTGTCAGCACAAATCCAAAACCCGGCTCAAAGTCAGTCAAGCCTACCTCGTTGTTCTTGTACTCGTTATTCATGCGACGCTCGCACTCCTCTTCTGTGATAATCTCGCCAGCGTACTCCATGATGATTTGGTGCGGGCGGAAGCAGCGGTTGCTTCGCACTCCGTAGCCACGGTCGGATGTCTTGATAACTTCGACGCCAACACGATACTTGCCTCCCTTGGCACGTCGCGCGGTGAGTGTGGCAAACGCTCTGTTGGTACATGTCTCCTTTCCAGCATTACAGTTTATGTCGTTGCATTCATAAAGCATGATTCGGTTCTGGCAATTGTCACCACAGCCGTCTTCAGGCTTGCAAACGCATTTGGAATAGTCTTGGTAGTGTGGTGACTTGCGCCAGTAATCCTTGGAGTCGCCAATGAAGCGATCTGCACGGTATTAGCAAAGATCTTAGCAGCAGAATTGGGTCAGTGAACGTACTCTTGGTCATCTTCTTCCATTCATCGGGCTTGGGCTGTCCGGGAGGTAAGGGGTTGCATGTCTGGAATGGCAGCTTAAAGTCGCGACCCTGGAGCAAGAGACGAAGACCGGTGTAAATGGGTGCCGGCATAACTTTGTTGACCGTTCGATTGTAGTCGAGTTCAGGAAGACTTGCGAGCTTCTTCTTTTCAGCGTGCGTCAGACAGCTGGTAACAACTTCTGGCGCATCTTGACCCGCATACAGGCCCTTGGCCAGGAACTTCTTGGGTCCACGAGGCTTTATTTCGGTAACGGGCTCTTCAGCATTTTCCTTTTCGGCTTGGGCTTCGCTGGCCTTGCTCTTCTTTCGAGGCGGTGCAGGCGGCGGCGCATTGGGATCGACGTACTTGCCATTGGCCCAAACGGTATGAATGACAGGCCTGTCATCAATGTGAGAGAATTCGGCGGTGTCGCGGAGGCGCAGAAGCTCGCGAGAGACTCGGCTCATTGAGCCAGACACAGCTTTGCTTCCACGCTTGCCAATTTTGGACAGATGAGAGCCAAAGGATGACATGGCGGCGCCCACACTGCCACCAGTGCGAGAGTTGAGACGGCGCGAGCGAGGGGATCCTTGAGCAAGATGACGGGTAGTACGCGGCGAGGCGAGGCCTGAGGGTGTCCAGCCAAGATCGAGCGCGTCAATTGCATCCTTGCCGCCGCGAGTCTTGGCGCGGGTCGACATGGAGCTGCGAGTCGACACGCCATCGTTGATGAGTGTGTCACCGGAAATTGTGCGACGCCGACGCTCGGCGACATCATCGCCATTAGCGCGACGCTTGCCATGGCCGTCGGTGCCGCTCAGCTTGGAGAGGTTGTAAACGGGCGCGGCGGCACATGCGCGGCGTGCTCGTCTTGGTGAGGTCTCGACAGGCTCGGCGACTACAAGCTCGGCGGCAGGCTCGGCCTTGGGGGTGGTTTCGGGGATCGGGACAGGCTCAGATGGCAGTTCGGCGTCGAATTGCGAAGTAGCAAGGAGCGGGTCAATGAAGCAGGGAACTTCATGCTTGGAGGCGTCGGAATGCAGGCTGTCGCTGTCGGCAATGGTGGTGGGCGGCGTGGAGCTGGACGACGCGACGTGGGACATTGTGTCGGCGACGCTACTCGTGACGCTCGATTGCGGTTCGAGAAGGAGTGGCAACATGTCGGGCGGCAATTTATGGAAAGGGAGAGGGCGTTGTCAGGATTATAGGCGTATGTATACCTTCAATATGCGCGGGCGCGCCGTGGGCACGAGCGCGACAAGGAGCGTAATCAACGGGAGAGTCACGACAAGGAACCGCGTCGCATAGAAACACGTCGATTCTCGCTAAAATAAGGGAGAATGGAAATGTAGAATTTGCCGTCGGGCAGAGGCAGGGTAGAATGGAAACGGGACGAAAAAGAGAGACGCAAAGTGTGCTGCCACGACGGTGTGACGGTTGCAGGAAGGGAAGAGGGAGAGTTGGCGTTTGGCGTGAGCGGCCGACGGGGCAGACCGAGGAGCGTGCGGTATGGAATTGCTGATTGGCGTCGCACCACTGTCAACTAAAAAGGCAGCGGCCACAAGCCCAAGACAAGGGCAAATAAAAAAGTCGGCCAAATACGACGATAGTCGACTTTTGGCAAGATGCACTGAAATATAGCTATAGATCTTTGGTTAGCGGACATGAGATCAAGGGTTGGTTGCTGCCACGCGCCAGCTGGTCTCTTGACGACCCCGGGTCCTATCTTGAGTGACAATGCAGCACATACCCCGAGACGCTACGTAAAGTTCGTCGGCGATAATGAGAAAACTGACTCGATGGCTTCGGGGAACGCGATTAATGGCTCTTCGTTTTCTGCTGGGTCGTCTCCGCGCGTCGACGCGTGAAGTGGAGATGCCGGGAGATGGTGATGCAAGACTCGACGATGAACAAATCAAATCTCGAGATAGAGAGGAAAAGAAAATCGGACGACGGATAGTGGCGTATTTCGCTTCGATAACTTACTTGTTTGATGGCCTCTTGATGGGACCGGCCTGTCGCGATGCCAATCTCCTTGCAAACGACACGAGGTTGAGTGGTTCAAGAAAGGCGGCAAGTGTAGGAAGCAGGGAAGCCAGCACACAAGACGCCCAAAAAAAGGGATCGGGCCGGCTGTTTACCAGCTCGGCCCTTGCCTTATTCTTTTGTGTTCCCTATCTCATACATAATTTTCTCTGGCTATTTTTACCTCTTGTTTGGATTCAACACGAAACAGGCCGACATTTGATCTGATCTGGCCTTACGTAGACCATGCCACGGCTCAGGCCGCGCCTCGCAGGGCGTCACGAGCTGCCTTTTCGTCTCATGGTCCTTTTTTCTGCCGTCTGCCATGTTTGCCTCCGAAGCCACATGTCATGACTTTTGACTTGTACCAACTATGCATATACTCTTCGTCACCTTACCTAATTCGGCCCATCAACTACAGTCAGATATCAACACTGCCATCCTCGCCGCCATGAGACAGATTCTTCTAGACGCTATCATATGGAGACTTATGACACTCAGTGCACCGATTTTTTTTAATCTGCGTTTATATATTGTCTCTGATGTAGCGCCGCGGAAATCACTTGGCGTCCATCCCCACATGTCCTCATCAAGGCGACCATCTGACTTGGAACTCGATCGCTATGCACCACCTGCGCCATTTACGATACCAATCTAGTTTCCGCCGTGATGCGAAAACCTTGCCAGTTTTGACTGGATATTGAATTCGCCGTCAACCCCCCCTTTGCGCTGTGGCTTTGCTAGTTCTGCGGCTGACACGGATCTATTGACGACAACCACCACCACTCTCAACACTCGGGCAAAAATCGGCTTCATTGGGGAAATAAAATGCCACAAGTTGGTGTGATGCTAGTTTTGCAGCTTTTGGTGCCGGTTCTGCGTGGCCATGTTGTTATCCGCACGATAGCCTTGCTGCGCGTCCGTCTTACTGTGATGACTCGCGCCCGAATGGCAGGTAAACGTACTCCGCCGCGGGACGGCACGAAATAACTTCCCACCAGGAAAACGGGTTTCTCTAGATGGTATCACGTATAGAGTCATGCAAGTCCCTGGATCGTCGCGGCGCACGTTATCGCCCGGACCTCTCGACAGAGCTCGGGCGGGCAGCATCATGTCGGACAGGCCAGCGGCACAAGGCGCTTACAACTAACTAGCCCTCGGAGCACGGGCAGGCCCGGCTGGGGCCCAAACACTCGTCGGCACATTTTTAAAATATGTGTATGATGACATGCGCGTCTAGTCTACGGCCGCGCTTCAACTCTGTCAAAATCGGCATGCCGCGTTTCGATGCTCTTTCGTAGATGCAAAGACAGGCCACCCCGATAGGTAAATGCAGACTCATATGAGGTGGGCCACAGAAGAGCTACGCTCCATCGCAACTAAACATCTATATTCCCGTCAAAGATGGCATCTTGTCTCATTTGATTGAGACATAAAATAACATATTCGAAGCCATGTGTGCTGTGCTGGTGTGGCCCCTCGGCAGCCTGTAAAGCAATCTTCTTCCTTCTCCGGCCTGCAAACTCGAAAACGCGGCAGTCTGGTTCAGTCGCGAGACGCGCTCCATATACCAGAATATACCACCCCAACTATGTCACTCCCACCAAATTCGACTCGGTACCCTTCCGAGAATCCATGATCCGCAGTGCGGTCAAGACAGGCCTCGCCCGCCAACCAGCCACGCCTAGGCGGCATAATCCGCGTCGCGCACATCGCTCTACGCGGACTTCGACTCCTGGGGTTGCGTAAACTTCGAAATTTTGTCATGGCACTTCACATTTATTAATCTTCTGATGCCGAAGCAGCCGCTTCTCAGCACCTGCCCTCGCAAGTAAACTGACAAGAGCGCAGTCAACAAAGGATCTTCACCGGCGACTTGCTTCAGCCTGTTTTGTCACCTCTGCGAATCAAAACCCATCACATCTCCACCTATTATAGGCGTCTCGCGTCAGCGTTTAAGACGTCCATGTCTGTGCCAGGTAGGGATACCGCTCTCGACGCGATGCCACTGAGATAGCAGATGATTCCCCGCAGTTGGCCATTACGGCTATTCTAGAAGTTGATGCCACTCCAATACTCGACAATGCGACATCACGGACCAATCGCCATATTGTTAACGGAGATATCCTACACAATGCTTCCTTTTGTTTCTTGAAGCAGTCATGACGCCAAGTATGGATGTCACAGCCTAGTGCTTCGATACTCGGGACTACGTGAAGTATCCATGCAAATCTTGCTTGATGACCCGTCGATATGAAGCGAAGACAACTCGTAACGGCGCTACCTGGCGGTCCGCAGCGCTACTCATGGTCACCTGTGAGACGTCTTACCCCGAAAACCATCCTGGAAGCAAAGGAGGAAAGACTTCCGTCCATGCTCGTCCATTGACACACATATTTACCTCAATTCTGCCTGCACACAAATACGGGTATAAGCAAGATTTCTTGAGGCACAAACAGGGGTATTATTGCCGCTGAGACACACGAAACTGTGCCACATCTAAAAGGAATCTAATCTAGGTATCATGTGTATTTGACTTATTCTTGCAACATGCTCCGAAATAACTCACCATCAAATGGTTCTCGTACCAAACTTAAGCAGCGGTCTTTTCAGCAACAGTCTCGGTGGTGGTCTCGGGAGCGGCGGCTGGGGTTGGGGCAGCCTCTTCAGCCTTGGCAGCAGCAGCCTCCGTCTTGTCCGCTTCAGCGAGAGCAGGCTCAGCGGGAGCAGGCTTAACGGGAGCAGACTCAGCGACGGGCGTATCCTCAGCAGTTGCCGCAGGGGCTGCGGTGGTAGGAGTAGGCTCCTCCACCTTGACGGGCTCAGTCTTGTCTGCCGCAGGAGCGGTGTCCACAAACGCCAACTGCTGGCCACATTCCTTGACGCTGGGGCCCTTGCCGCCGTAGTCGCTCGGAAGCGTGGCGACAATGGTGGGCAGCTCTGAGGCGAGGGTGGTGCCGGAGGTCATTGGATGGAACTTGCGCAGGGTGGCGGGGGCCAGGAAGAGCTTCATGGCGCCAAACATCCAGCCCATGATGAAGGGCACGTTGACAAAGTACTTGTGAGCGAGAAGCTCGGGGTAGGCCATGGAGAAGGTCTGGATAGTCTCCTTGCTTGCGGCCTTGACGGCGGGGTCCATGCGGAAGAAGCTAACATTGAGGTAGTCGTGCACCTGGATCATCTGGTAGGGATCCTGGCCGCCCTCGGGAATGAGCTCATTGACTTCATTGAGCTTGAGCTTCTGGACGCTGAGCTCCATGAGAGCAGCGCGCCACCTAATGAACCTGATGGGTGTTAGCAATGCATGTGATGGGTCAGTGTATAATGTGCAGAGACATACTCGTCAACGTTTCCAAAGGTGGCCTTGTTGTCCTTGACGGCCCCGTAAATGTTCCAAGTAATAACCGTCTCCTTGCCCGTGTCGTCCTTGTGGATCGTTACATAGCCCAGGTCGGCGAATTTGCTCTTGTCGAACTGCTGGTCGACGAGGCTGGCGGGCTGCATCTTCTTGCGCCACTCAAGGGCCGAGACGAGCTGCTTCTCGGCAGCCTCGGCATTATTGCTGTTGGCGCGCAGAAATTTTTGGAGGACGACTTGGCTGGGGATGTTTTCGGAGGAGCCGTCGAGCTGGACACTCCACATCTCCTTGTAATCGACCTTGGTGGTGATTTCGGCGACGCGAGCCGTGAGCTTGGCGAGAGGCGTCTTGGGCGCCTCGGCCGTAGTGGTAACGGCGGGGGTAGCTTCGGCAGACATTTTAGGGGTTTCTTGATGGAAAAACTGCTGAGAAAGGATAGAGAGAGGCCTCAATATAGAATGTGAAGATGCTCCGAGCAAGTCCGAGTTGGAGGAGAATAGTCAGCTAACAGGGGAGCTGGTAAGGAGCTTGGGTGGAGCCGTTTTGAGAAGATATAATCTGATGAACGAAGATGGCTTGGTTGAGAAGCGTGGCAGCGAGAAAATGGCGGCGCCTTTATGATTATTTTGCATTGAACAGTAGGGGCCGATGAAAATCCAGGAAAAGATTTTCATCACAAACAACAGACGGATCGCAAACGTTTCAGGCCCTGCAGGCGAATGAACAACCACTGGCAGCAGCAGGCAGTGCCACGCACGTTTTCTGGATACCCTTGTGCCTGAATAGCCTGAGGTACTTGGTGGGTACACGCGCAAGACTGCGGATAGTGGGTCCCGGTAGCCGCCTGGAGAGTTGCCGGTGCAGCAGCCACCGAGGGTGAAATGGCCCAAGCTTCCAGGCCTCTAGTGGGGCTCTCAGGGGCCTGCAGGCTCGCACCACGCTAGAGAGGGTACTTTCAGGTACAAAACCCAATGATGGCGCAACGGCTCAACAGCCCATCTGCCAGCACGCGGCCCGCCCCAGTGAAAAGGCCTGAGCTAGTTACCGAAGCTTGCTCCAGCATCGCCAACATGTACCCAATCACCCAATGTCGCCATACAATTCATCACGTTGCCCGTGATCTTTCGTCTATTTGTGCGAAGCCTCGCTGGAGATACTTCTTCTACTGCAATACTCAGCAGGAAACCGAAATCATTCGACTGAAATGTCTTTGGGCCGCCAAACACCCCTCCTCTTTGCCGTTTGCTGCGTTTCTCCCTTATGTAGTCCGAGACATGTAGGGACCAGAGGACGTGCGTCTACTCCGTACCGCAGCTGGCTTTTGCTCATGGCGAATCATTACTTGGTGGCTGACATTTAAAATATTTTAGAGCATTCATAGATGGAATCAATGCCAGAAATGACGAAACGGAATAACTTTGACATGCACTTTTGACATTGATATATGCCACGATACGCAATTACCCTCGATGCCTGCTGAGAGCGGAGAAAGGATTATAGCGACAACACCAGTTGCAAGCTATAGTTTTGAGGGTGGCAAGCACCCAACACGGACTTTGAAGCCGTACAAGAACCATTCATTGACCAGCGATAGCTTGTCCGCAGCTATAAAAAATCGCCAGCCTTGTTGCAGCAGACCATTGCCCACGCTCCGCAGCCTGCTTCCTGGTGGCGCAAGTCCACTCTCAACCAAGAGTGTGGCGAATCAAGCGATGGAGCAGGGCACGAGCTGAAGCAAAAACCTGATGAATGTGTGTATGAAGGACAGAAATAGAGAGGCTATCGAGAAAGAGTGGCGGTTGATGAGGGGCCGGCTGAGTCAGCGGTTTGATGGCGTCTCAAAAACGGCGAAGGGAATTAAAGAGACGGTTTTTCTCTTTTTTTCTTTCGCAAAGCATGTAAAATTCAAATGCGATAGGTAAGCGAATGTAAAAAGGGTCGCTTGCATAATCTTTTGTTGTATCGACTTGTTTCATGCAAGGTTTAGGAAAGCTATTTCTAAATCAAAGTAGCAGTAATAGGCTGGGGAGGCATGGGTGGATATATAGTGATGTTAAGCAGGGGTGAGGTTACTAATATGCGTTGTACTACTTTGATAATTCTTAATAAAACTATAATCTTGTTAAAATTTTGTCCTCAATAACTACATATAATTATGCAGAGCGTGAAAGCTTAGCCCTTAGCTGGGATTGAAATTCTTCTTCTTCACGCGATTGTTCTTCTATCCTAAGGGCCGATGAACGAAATGTCCGAACTACCTGTTTCCAAACCGAGGCGCGGAGATGCACCTCAGCCTCCTTGCTGAATTCTGAATTTTTTTCACGTTTCAGCCAAGTTCTGAAGATGTCTATAGCACACATTCGCTGGGTGTCTTCGCTAGCCTCAAGGTAAGGCCGAATTTGGGAGTATAAAATCCGATTGGGCGCCTGCTGGGAATGCAATATCCGCATCAGAGAGGCGCGCGAGGACGGGTGAAGATCTGCGTCTTTAAAAAGACGACGTATGAGCGCTTGTAAAAGACTTTCGGGCAGATCACCCCGTTTGAAAAACGGCGGTATTTCTTCCATGTCAAAGCGCAGTGGGTTTTTAAAGTCGTCAAAAATTTTCTTGAGGCGCGTAGCAAAACTGATCCAATCATCCTCCGGAAGTTCAGGGTGGCGCCAAACCGCTTCAATAGCGGCCCATTGTACGTCCGGATTGGAATCCTCGAAATGTTTGGCTAGAGCTGGTATTATCTTTTTATCGAGGCTTTTATCAGGTTTCAAATCTTGAAGCAACTGAATCGTTACAACTTGGTCGCTGGGGTCTTTCTTTGCCAAGCTATCGATCAAGCGCGTCACAATGTTGGCAATATATCCCCAGCGTTGCAGAGCACAAGCGGCTTCTTTTCTGACGACCCTCTCTTCGTCGTTGAGGCATGATCCAATAACTTGTATAGCATAGGAAGGGGGTTCTTTATCCGCAGCGTAGCCGTCATAGGCCCGGATAGCTGCGAGCCTCACGCCGCAGGATTTGTCCTTGAGCCGACTGAGGATGGCAGAATGGGCACCACTAGAAAGCGGCGATGCATTGTTGAGGGACTCAATGGCTGCGATCTTTGCTTCCTCGTCTCCGCTGTTAAGGGAAACTTGAATTTGAGAAAGTGTCTCATCTGAGCATGATAGGCGACCTTGAAGTGCTTTGAGAACTGATGTTCGTATACTTTCGTCGATGCCTGGATCGAGACCCTTTAGAAATGCTTTCATGGATAGAAATGTCTCATCTGAGCATGATAGGGGACCTTGAAATGCGTTGAGAACTGGTGTTCGTGGACTTTCGTCATTGCTGGGACCGAGACCCTTTAGAAATGCTTTGATTGATAGCAATGTCTCATCTGACAGCTTTTCCTGCTTCTGGAAGATTGCAGCTGCCAAATCTCGTACTCTTGGATCGCGATCACCGAGATCTTTGACGATAGTCTCGACACCACGGAGCCCCGGGTCGAGGCATTCCTGCTCCCTGAGAACCTCTAGTACTGCCCTGCGAGCTTCGTTGGAGTCTGTATCAGGTACGTCCAAAAGATTTCGGACCGTTACTGCGTTAAGACCAGGCTTTCGCAGGGCACGGAGCACTGCCATGCGCTGGTCTGCACTATGCATCCTACTCCAGTAGCCTTTTGCCCTCTGACCTTGAAAAGGTCCTCGAAATGTCTGTTCAGCCACTTGTGCCACCTCGTTACTTTTGGTGTCTTCCATAGTGGGTTCCATTATTTTAAACATTGAAGTGCGAATGGCCAGCCTTATACTGGGACTGTGCTTCGGTGACTCTGACACCACACCCAATTTCGCCACTGCTTGCCTTGCAGTGTTTCTTATTAGGTCCACGAGCCTTCTTTCAATGTGAGGTGGGAAATACGACATGCCTCGAAACGTTTCAGCTGCTGCAATTCGAGCCTCATTGGGGGTTTTCGTGTCGCAAATACAGTGAACGAGGGAAGCGATGACGTGTGAAGGCAATCTCGGGTATTTTTTAAGGGCTTTTGCTGCAGCTTCTTGAACAAGATACTGACTGTGGAGGAGAAGGTTTCCCAGTTTGAAGATGACCTCTTCTGGGAGTTTCAATCGTTTTTGAAGAGCGCCAATGGCAGCTTCTTTGATTTCTTGCCTTTGCGACTGGAGCTTCTCCGCAAGACCCATAAAAGGCTCATCGATATTGATTTGTTTCTGGAGCTCCAAGACAGAGATGGCTAGCTTTTGGATCTCCCCGCTGTTGTGATTGAGGCAGTTGGCAATCCCCTTCAAAACACCTTCAGGAAGCTCGCTCGCGCCGGAAAGAGCCGTAAGACACGCATGTAGAACCCGTTCGTCAGTTTCGACGGTCAGAATCTTATTCAAAGGTTCTAAAGCGCCGTCAAACGCGTAAACTTGCTCTCTGATAGCATCCATAGCAGCGACACGAACAGAGATTCTGTCCGAGGCGACAACAGCTTGTACGAACTGATTCGCTTGAAGCTCCCGTAAGAAAGCTTCTATAACATCCTCGTTACCATCAGTGATGGCCAAATCAAGTGGGGTTTGTTTTTCCTTGTCTTGAGAAGCCAATGCACGCCCCATGTCCAGATTATACGCGGTGTGCTCTCGAATCAGGATTTCGACGACCTTGGGTTTACCACTCATAGCCGCGAGGTGCAGTGGCGTTCGAGCTTCGTTATCCGGTTCTTGGATATACTTTGACTTTGTTTTCTTAAGCAGCCATTCAAGGGCATTCTCACACCCACGACCAGCCGCGCAGTGAAGTGGAGTCTTACCATCTTTACTTTTTACGCGGAGATCTTCGTCATCGCGATCGTCGTCGTCGCGTTCAACCTCATCGCGTTTCAGCAACTTCATCGCTTCTGGATGGTCATTTTGGGCAGCGTAGTGCAGCGGTGTGCAATCCTCCTTATCTCCGAGCCTGAGGTCTAGCTTTTGCCCGAGCTTCTCTTTTAACCACCGTATTGTTTCTTCATCGCCACCCTGCGCTGCTCGGTGCAATGGCGTGGCGCCCTCTCGGTTTGCCGCCTGGATATCGGCGCCGCCAAAATCAAGCAGCTCTACAATCCGTTTGTGGCCTTTCTGAGCGGCCAAGTGTATTGGTCTGTCTTCCTCTTTGTCCTTTGCCTCGATTTTGGCTCGAGTATCAAGCAACCACTCTGCAACTGCCAGCTTGCCACTCATTGCGGCGCAGTGGAGAGGTGTCCGACCCAACCCGTTCTTTGTATCAATGCACTTGTCGCACAAGTCACGACAAAGTAATGACTGGACAATATCCAGAAACCCCCCTTCAGCAGCGTAATGCAAAGGGGTCTGTTGATCGTCATCTCGGGCCCCAACCGTGTCCTCGTTGATGATGAGTTGATTGACCACATCTACATGTCCCCTCATACAGGCGTAGTGTAAAGGTGTTTGACTTTTGGCATTAATCGCGTCGATTTTTGCGCGCATATTGAGGAGCAACGCCACAATTTTAGTGTCTCCGCGCCTGGCTGCACAATGTAAGGGCGTGTTTCGCCGATGCCAAGAGTCTTTGCGCCCAACGTCGGCCCCAAGGTCAAGCAGCAACTCCACGACAGCCCGAGACCCAGACTGCGCAGCCTGACAGAGAGGCGTCTGGCCATCAAGATCCTCTGCTTCAATTTCGGCATTGTTGTCTTTTAGGTATTGCACAACCGTCGTATGGCCATGTTCCGCAGCATAGTGCATCGGCGCAAGTTGACGTTTACATCTCGCCTCAAAGTTGGCGCCCTTTTCGATGAGCACCTTGACAACATCGTCATGGCCATTTTGAGCGGCGTAATGCAATGCCATCCGCCCGTTTTCATCAACCTCTGTGATGCTGGCGCGATTGTCCAGCAAAAGGCTTATCATAGCAACGCGGCCTCTTTCAGCGGCCCAATGCAACGACGTCTGCTGTGACAGACTTTTCTGGTCAATTCTGGCACCCTTACTAAGGAGCCACTTGACACAATCAATATAATTGCTCATTGCGGCAAAGTGCAATGGAGACCGGCCATCATTTTCCACTGTATGAACAGCAGCTGCGTTGCAGGCAACCAGTGATTTCACTGCTGCTCTATGTCCACCTCGAGCGGCGTAATGGAGAGGGGTCCTACCACTCTGGTCTTGTTTTAGGACACAAGCCTTTTTATCCAAGAGACACTGGACGACGTCCTTGTTTCCGTTCCTAGCAGCACAATGTAACGGGGTTCGCCTTAAGTTATCCCTGGTGTCCACAAAGTCTTGATATTTCTCTTCATCATGCACTGCCTCTAGGAGACATCGTACAGAGGGCTCGTGCCCTTTTAATGCGGCATAATGAAGCGGTATGCAGCCCGAGTTGTCTTTTGTCTTATTGACGATTGCATCGCATTCCAGAATGCGCTGCATGATGGACTTGCTGCACTCCCAGGCAGTGTTGGCAGCGTAGTGAAGTGGTGTCCAGCCGTTTTTGTCTTGGGCGTCGAACTTGGCGTCTGAGGCGAGAAGCCTTTCCACCGCCAATTGCTTTCCATTCTCGGCGGCCAAGTGCAGCGCGGTCCGGTCCATAGCATCTGTGGCCTCTAGGTCGCCTCGACTGGACTTCAACTTGAGGCATAGTTGTTTTACAACACCGTCGTTTCCTCCTAAAGCAGCGAAATGCAGCGGCTTACTACCAGAGTGGTCCGCCGTATTGAGAAGACATGTTTTCTTGTCCAGAAGCTGTTTTTGTGGCCGTCTGCTGTTCCATAGGTCTTCCTCCTTGTCTAGCAACGTCTTCACAAACTCTTCATGCCCATTTTGCGCGGCGTAATGTAAAGGTGTCCGGCCTTCTTTATCACCTGCATTTAAGAAGGCCATGCTTGCATCATTCTCGCTCGAATCCTTGACTCCTTTCAGCAGCAAGTCCACCATCTCTTTCTTTCCATGCTCAGCTGCGCAGTGCAGAGCTGTACGGCCTTCGGCATCTACCGCTAACACATTCGCTTGGTTTTCTACGAGCCATTTGAGTACCTCGGACCCGCCGCTAGAAGCCGCGTAGTGAAGCGGTGTTTGGTCGCCGATATCTGTTACCCCGATGAGGGTCAGATTCTCAATCTTGGGGCCTGATTGTGCCTTGATGCCATAGCCCTTATCAACAAGCCATTGCAGTAAGGGTTTTTGGCCACCCTGAGCAGCACAGTGCAACGGCGTACGGCCTGCACTATCTTGCGCATCAGCATGACGATCAGTACTCAGCATCTCCATGATTTTCTCATGTCTGTACATGGCAGCGAACCAAAGCGCAGTGCACCCTCGGTTATCCTTGGTTGTTTGTTTAGCCTCTCTGCGAATGAGCAACTTGACAAGAGCTTCATGGCCGAATCTGGCGGCCAAATGCAGCGGTGTATGACCGAGCTTGTCTTTCACATCGAAGCTAGCCCCCTTGACAATAAGAAAGTCCACGATCCGTGTGTGTCCACCTTCAGCTGCGAGATGCAGAGGCGTGCGGCCGTCTTTGTCTAGCACCTCAACGTTTGCGTTCTTCTTGACCAGCAGCTGGACAACCGTCAAGTGTCCTTTACGAGCAGCAAAGTGCAAGGGTGAACGATTCTCGCACTTGTCTTGTTCGTCCAGCTTGCCACCCTTGGAAAGTAGCCATTGCACAGTGGCAGCGCGTCCATTTTCGCACGCAAAATGAAGCGGCGTCAGTCCGTTACCATCAATCGCCAACATGCTGATCTCGGCCTCAGCAAAGAAATTCAGCGTTCCGATAAAGCCATATCCAGCCGCTGCATGCGCCACGGATGTTTCCCTTCGCACACAATCGTTGTCGTCGAGTTGAAGCCAGGCTTGGTTCATCGTCAACTCAGTCACCGCGGTTCGCCCGTCCAATGCTGCGAAATAGAGCCAATGACATAGCGTGCGGCCGAAATTTGCCTGGTTTCCCTTGACCCAGTTGACTACTGCGTGGTGATTCCTGGCGGCCTCCGGCTCCCAAGAGGGCAGAGAGCCGCGCGTGGCAGCTCGCGCTGAGGCAAGCAGCTCGACCAGTGCTCTGTGACCATTTAGGGCTGCGAATCGTAATGGTGTCCACCCGTTCTTGTCTTCCATGTTTATGTCGGCTCGTCTCCTCAACAATTCCTTGGCTACGTCTTGATATCCACCCAAGGCCGCGAAATGTAAAGGTGTCCAGCCAAGGCGGTCCTTTGCGTGCACGTCGGCTCCTCTGCGTAACAGTAATTCAACCACAGATGCATGTCCATTATCGGCTGCATAATGCAGAGGTGTCCACCACATAGTACGAGTTTCGATGTCAATAGAAGCAGCATGGTTGAGAATGGTGTTAGCCACCTCAGCGTGGCCACGTAGGGCCGCGTAATGCAACGGTGTTAGGCCATCTTTTGTCAGACCTCCAGAATCACATCCCATCCCGTCGTGGTCGCATAGGTATTTAACAACGTCAGGGAATCCTGTTTCAGCGGCCAGGTGTAAAGCAGTAGCTCCATTTCTATCTCGGATATCGGCTCTCGCGCCTCGCCTTAGTAGCAGGTCCATGTTGCCAATTGATCCGCTCAAGGCAGCGTGATGCAAGGGAACTTGTCCGTTCAGGTCCAAACAGTCCACAGTCTCAAGTTTGGGCATCCACGATAAAAGGAATCTATCGCAAGTGCTCGTTTGAGTCCTCGTTTGAGTCCCCTCTTGAGTCCCCTCTTGAGTCCCCTCTTGAGTCCCCTCTTGAGTCCTTGTTTGGGCCGCTATGTGAAGTGGTAGCTGCCCTAAGCAGTCGCGCCGATCCAGGTCGGCAAGCAATACATCTTGGTCACATACCTTCCGCCTGAAGGCCTCGGTGTGCAATCTACTCCATCCAAGTTGAAGAACAGCCTTGGTAGGTTTTTGCATCTTCTCTTTCTCAGTTTCCAGCCCTTTTTTGTTGTCCGGAGCGCACGCGTCTTTATTTTTTTCAGCTTCTAGGCGAAAGGCCTCCCAGGCACTTCTTTCCAACGGGAACCAACCCTTATTAGTTGCACCAATGGTCAATATCGGCTGGAGGTCGTCCTCCGCCAGCATAGGCTTGCTAACAAACTCGAGAGAGCCCACAAATTTGCACCTTAGTTTCTTCTGATCCGAAGTTGTGAAGACTTTGACAAGAACAGCATTTTTCTCGTCTCTGGCCCTCCCACTGGACTCGGGTTGGTCAATGAGCTCCGGGCAGTCCGTGAAGTCAGGCTTGGCGATGGAGTCCGCCTGGCACATGGATTGGAGTCGATCAATAGAGCCAGACGGTTTAATGAAGTCGGGTCTGCAAGTAATGTCAGGAGAATAGTGGCAGCTGGGGGGGTCGGGTGCCGTGAGGGAAGATGCTTGGCTGTGAGACCCGGCTTGGCCAATAGAGACGGAATGCATTTCGGACTCGGAGTCTGCCTTGTCCATGGAATCAGGTTTGAACAGAACAAGATAATCTTCGCCTAAAGATTGTAAGGCGTTCTGTAGCTTTGCTTCGACAAGCCCATGTGAGTTGCCGAAGCCACACAAAAGCGACCTGTTCTTGTCCTTGTTGCCATTCGCTCTGTTTGTATTGTCAGCCCATGCAGTCAGTCAAAGCATCAACATCTGACTTAACTCCCAAAGATCCACACGAACTCCGTAAATATCATCAGAGACCGGGCATGAAGATTTTCTAATCGAAAAGACGCGCCATCGTCCAGTAACGCTGCCATATAAAGCGACTCTAAGAAGGGGGTTCTCGCGGGCTTGAGGCAGCTTGAAGAGGCTGGTAGCGCACCAACCAAATTCTCCCTCCATTGTGATGGACTTGTGAAAAAGGTGACTGTGACATATTCTTTCGACCTTTACCAGAATCTTCTGGTATGTATCTCGCTGGAATGTGTCCTTTTCGGAGTTTGGAATCTCAACCCCTGTCAAGAGTCCAGCGATGGCGGCCCGATCCTTCAGCCAGGATGTGTACCTATGTTTCAAGACAAGAAGCAGATCTTTGATGTCAAGGACTTGGTTACTGCGCAGAACTTTCACCAGCCGCGTCATGTCGTTATTTTTCACCCTATCCAGTATGTCCTTATCCAGGTCCTGGATAGAATCTTTGAAGATGACCTTGACGATCCGAGATTTCGCAAGCTCTAGCGCGGTCCAGCCTCTGGTAAACCAGGGAGACATGACTATGCCAAAGAGAGCTTGTTCTGGGCTTTCAAAGTTCAGGTTTCGGAGAAAACGATCGTGAACCACGGTCAATTTTGCGAATTCGTAGTTCCACGCCATGGTGTCGAGAGCCTGACTGCGTGCCTTCCTGTCTTGAGGAACGCACACTGTATCCCACCATATTCCCTCGCATCTGAATTGCAGGGCAATTCCCGAAAATAATGGTACAGGCATTCGTTTACCTGTTTTGAAGGCCAGGTGCCAGCACCTGTTCCGTCAGACCAGACATGAGAGATGGCCAAGAACGGCCGAGGGTGCTCAAGTATTTCAGACCCATCCAGCTTCCACGCCGTCAGTTTCTTTGCCTGGACCGCCATACATAGCAGACTGTCGCTGAATAGCTCCTCCAGAGGAAAGCAAGTCTTGCCATTCTCGTGGTTATTGGTCACTTTCGTTCGGTCGTTGTCTTCGTTGCGGTTCGGCTCGTGGTACTGCTTGACAGCAGTGAAGTTCCGGCTCGAGAATTCGCAGAAGTCGAAGGTGCACGCGGAGTGATCCTCATGCGTCAACGCATCCTCAAACTTGCGGCCCCATCGCTTTAAAAGATCTATCAGCCCTGATCCGCGGTCGCCTGCCTTGCGTTGAGCTTCCCAGGCCTGCGAAACGTTCCAAATGCGGTTCGGGCACAGCTTCTGGTATTTACCACTCTCTATCACCTCCACCAGCTCGAACAAGGAGTCCGAAGTCATAGCAGAGATATGCAATCGGCTTTCGGAGTGGAGACTGTAGCTTCGATATTATAGACTGAGATTGAAAACAGAAAAAGGTTTGGACGTCTTTGCAGAATCGAGGGCAATGCAGGGCTTCCGTATATGGTCTTCGGAGTGGTAGGTATAGTTGTATAAACCTACGCTATTTACCACCTCGAGTCCGAAATTGACGATTCTCTAACCGCCGTGGCTTCTATGGCCGAAGTTCGACTGATACAAAAACTGCAGGAATATCTTTTCAGCTCCTGCTTGAACCAATGCGATATGGTATGTCCTACACCCACCTGCAGTGATGGCGCTCGACCTTGCCGTACTGGTACTCAAATGTCTTGATGCGGCTGCAAGTAGCAGTGCCACTTTCACAGCTCCACGGGCGCGGCAAATGAACAAAAACATGAGCATCCGCTCATTGTAGACATTGCAGTGAGGAATAGTACGTACGAACAGCTCACATGGCCTCCTTTCAGCCGGAACTACCCCCGAGGCATCAGAGCAGAGAACTGAGATTTCTGCTTTGTTGGTATATGTAGTATTCTGATAGACGTGTTAGCAGCTGTTTTCTCCATGATCTACCAGTACATTCGGGGCGATCTATCGATACATTCTACCCGGCAAGTCACGACCCTGCCTTGCGGTGGTCTTGGTCGTAAATGCACGGGCGGCCGAGAGGCAGCTTTAGTGTGAAGTCACCAAGTAAATACTGCTATTGAGTGCTAAGAACTACGTATGTACTTCTAAGAGATGCTGCAGGATTTTGAAAATGTTGAAATCAAAAAGGGGCCAAATTCTGAGGCTGAGTGAGCTCACATCCGTAGACACGTCAGAAGCTGTTTGCGCGAGGATCTCGCGCGATTCTGCAAGGACCGCTCAAGGTGGCACCTTGATGACAAAACTGATGGCCGCTTTTTCAACAGGTCACCATCAAAAAGCGGCGAACAGTTTGATCATCCACGTGTGGGTGGGTTGCGAAGTCGGGCACATATACAGAAAGCGTCAGCCCCCGACCACGGTGGAGGTGGCGCATACACGTACGCCTTGGCGGCTGCATGTCGCATACATGTGCAGGTGACACGGGATCTAGACCAATCCGAGGGAGTATAGGAAGCAACCAAGTATGTAGGTTACTTTTTACTTGCCTGTGGGCTATACTTAATCTACTGCGACCTCTCCGGGGTCGACATCTGTGAATGGTGGGCACCAGCCGTGTCAGCACAAGCCTTTGTTTTGCATCAAATAGAATCCGATTGTATTTGACTTGCCATACATCCTCTAGTCCGAGTTGCCATGCCGTGCTTTGATCTTCGTAGCTACTTTACCCTCCCCCCGAAAGAGACATGGCGTTCCAGGGCGCCTTGGAATCCTTTCATGGCGCTTTGAAGCGCTCGGAATGGGCTCAGGAGCTCTCTGGGATCCTGCCCCTCTCCTTCCTCATCGATTTCATCGAGATTCCACCCAAACTGCACATCCTACAGCTGGTAGGCTCCGTCCCCTGCTGGAGCTGGGTCGTCACGCCTTCCGGAGGTCGCTTGCTGCTCTCCCAGGAGGGCGACCGCGATGACTGCTGCCAGGACACATTCAGCTCCACGCGTGCGCTCGAGGTGCTCGATGGCCGGTATGGCGATCGTTATTTTGCGAGAAGCCCGGAGACATTTCGTCTAATTCTCGGTGCGCACAAGCCTTGCTACATCGAGAACGACCATATCAACATGCTCAATGAAAGCTTTGGGAAGAGACCCCAGGAGTTGGAGCTGGTCTACATTTCTTCTGCCAATGCTGACAAGGCTGAATCAAATGGTTCGTCGCTCCAATCGCCCTGGCGGTACGCGCTGCTGGGGCGATGGAAGGAAGCGGCACCACGGTACATCGCTGCAAGCTTTCTTGGCTGGGCTTTGTTTTCTTGCCTGGTTGTGGCCAGTATCATCTTTCACTTGTGGATTTCTCTGGCCTTTTATGGGCTTGTATTTGTCACAGGGATGATTATATGGTCCTTGTATGGGACTCAGACTCGACAGCTTCGTGAGAGGTCAGACAATCCTCATTGGCGTCTATTGGTGGTGACGGAGCACATGAACTCCAGTTGTTGGACCATTGTTATTGGCAAGAGCATTATTATCAACTCGCTAATGAATCGTCCGCTGAAGCGCGAAGGGCCGACCCTCTCGCGAGGCAGTAGAACGATGCTTTATCGCATCCTTCGTGCCTGCATACTCGGTCAATGGGTGGCAGCGATCGCTGCAGCTGCTACAAAAGATTGGAACGCATACACGATTTGCTTCTGGCAATGTCTAACCATCGCTTTTCATGCCTTTGTGATGACACCACGGCGAAGCGCCAACGACTGGGTAACCAGGAATGCCAAGCTCGAAATCCGGCGGTTCAAGACGCAAGTCAGCTCACGCCGCGCACTGCTGAACACGATTGTCGCAATGAACCCGGACACATTCCTTTCAAAGGGTATGCATCCGCAGGTGGGAGGAAATACCAGCGAAAGTGAACCCGTGTTGTCTAGTGGCGGTATGAGTTGGATCAATCCGATTCTGGCCAGTTCTGCGGATCGAACGCGGTGGGAGGAGGCAACCAGAAGAGCGCTGGTTGAGCATCACTCCTTGCTGAGATCAAGCAAAGCAAAAGATACGGGTGCTCATGGATATAGCCAGAAAGCAAACTCGTTTTCGAGCCCTGCTTGGGAAGATGATTATAATAGAAACTACTGGGCCAAGTTCATCCTGGAAGGCATACATGTAGCAGCAAAGGTTTCCGGAGTGGCATTTCAGGTGGATTAAAATGTAGGACTTAGTGTCAGCGATGCATATAAATTGATAGGCAATAGAGGCCTCTCCGTGATTCAATTGATCATTCTTGAGCAATTGAGTCTCGAATTTATGGATGGGCAGAACATCCGCCGCGACAAGGACATGGAGACCACAAGACACAAGCCTACAGATGTCACACATGATAGCCATCAAGTAGCAAAATGATTCATATACGTCATTTGTTCCCTTTACTAGTATGTACGGCCATAGCCGAGTGAAAAATCTGGATCCCGTCCGATCTCCGATAGATAATCGCTTGAGCGCCAGATTAGTAGTTGGGTCGGTGACGACCAGCGAACACCGGGTGCTGTACATGCTTTTTTCTTTTTGTCTTTTTAGTCTTTCTATGCGCGGTGCGCTGCAGCTCTAGAGAGATGGTCGTGCAAGAGCATCGCTCGGCTGACATGCCGAGATAGTCGCGCTAGCAGTTTTCCTGGCATTGCTGATCTCTGACGTATGCAGTGTGCTGTCGTCGGGCGTTTCAAAATGTAGCCTTAAATTTGTAGTCGCAGGTAGCCAAGAGCAAGAAGAAGGATTTTGTAGGAGCATACTTTTCGTGTACCAATGAAAGCAGCTAAGAAGAGATCGCATTACCTGTACGGTGTGTCGCTCGGGTGCCAACCTTGGCTCTCTTATCACATGTAGAGAATTGGACCGACGATGGACGGCACTACCATGAACGAGATCAAGTAGAATGCACGGCATCTAACATCCTCGATGAATCTGTGAGTACATTAAATTGATTGAAATATAAGAAAGATGAGTTCCCCTGCGACGAACACACTTCCTGATATGACTTACACCGTGTCGACGACGCTACAGCTAGAGCCGCAGCAGCTCCAACAGCGCACAATGACACTGCAAAACAGTAGGCCAATGCCTAGCCAAGCTGAGTTATTAGATGAACATGTGGTTAACATGCAAATTTTATGCAAGTTTTGTACAATTCATGCCACTGGTTGGAATATCAAATCGGCCCACTAATTAGGTAGGCGACATCGGCACAATGGGTCGCTGACGTATATTCCATGGCGCGCCGTTGCACAGCCGCGGCGCAAGAACCTTGTTTGTCTTTGCATCATCGGCACTATATTGGAGCGACAGCGCATCGCGCGCGACGTGCTTACCAACCGTCCTCTCATTTTTGACTCTCAAATTTTTAGCTTCTGCCTGCCACCAATCCCGACCCTGACGACCGCCTCGCTCCGAAACCACTTTCGCCCGGACGCCAGACGGGGCTGCCAATGCTGTCATGGCTCGCTCGTCCAGCAATCGAGCGTCGACTCGCATAGCCATTCGTTTGATCCCTGTATTCATTCTTTGTGCCTTTGTCGTGGCGACATACATCGCCGTCGGGCACATATGTGGTGCGTAGCATCGCTGGGCGGGCCGTCTTTGTTTATCTAGCTTACCATGATGCTGCAGTACAGTATTACATTTACAAAAAAGGCCGGACTGGTTTCGCTGGCGGGATGATTGTCTTGTATTTCATCATATTCTTCATCATGATTGCGGCGTATCTGCGAACCTTTGTCGCTGTTGTCCGCGATCCGGGCTTGGTACCGCTAGTCAATGGCCAAGCAGACGACACCAACGAGAAGCAGCCTCCGCCGCCCGCGAGACGACGACGCAGACGGCGGCGCGGAGATGAACCAGATGTTGAAGCTCAGTCGTGGACACCGGTCGACATGAACCCGGATAGTCCCGGGCTGGAAAACTTTTATAGCAAAGACGTGTTTGTCTGCGAGGCCGACGGCCGTCCAAAATGGTGCTCTAGCTGTCGCCAGTGGAAGCCCGACCGCGCGCATCATTCGAGCGAAATTGGACGCTGCGTTCGCAAGATGGACCATCTGTGTCCTTGGGTCGGAGGAATGGTGTCGGAAACTTGTGAGTCGGAGCCAGATGACGAGGCAAAGGAGCAAGGATCAACTGACGCAGTGCCCAGCATTCAACTTTTTCGCGCAATTTACATTCTACTGCGCCCTATACTGCATTGTAACCCTCGCAATTACAGCTTACACCCTGAGTCAGCAGTCTAGCGAGCGTCCAAACCCAGACGGCTGGGTCGTCGCGGGTCTGGTCCTGTCGGCCTTTTTCCTGCTCTTCAGCGGCGGCATGGCCCTGACCTCGCTGCGTTATATCCTCACCAACATGACAAACATTGACATGTTTTCACGCACGCGCATCTCGTACCTCGCCGTCAATATCCCTCTCGAATCGCCCCCGTCAACCTACTATCCAACCATTGTCTACCCGCTGGGGCAGCCCAGCCTCGTCGCGCCGCCGCCACCACCACCAACAGCGGGCGCTGACGAGCCAGCCACCACCTCCGACACCCCTCATGCTTCCGTGCCCGTGCCTGCAATGCCGAAGGGCGCCGCTGCCAGTCGCGACGTGCGGGCGCAGCGCAAATTTGCCATCTTGCGGGTAGAATCGCGCGAGAACCCCTGGGACTTGGGCTTTGCCCGCAACTGGACCTCAGTCATGGGCCGCACGCCGTGGGCGTGGCTGCTTCCCATCAAGCACTCGTCGTGCTGTGATCACGACAGCATGGAGAGCGACTATCCCGCCGGAAAGCTCCTGGATGAGCTCAAGAGACGTCATCATTTTCCTGGATATGAATCTACTGATGCGGATTCTTCGCAGCCAAAGGAGCATACTGTTGTATAAATAATAGAAACGAATGTTCAGACTAAGTGTTGGGGGGAAGCGTACCATAGCGCAATTCTTATTATAAGCGTTGTAATAACATGTATAGAGTTTTGGGTCAACAGTTGATTTTGGCTAGCAGTCTATTTTCCAATTACATGATAAACAGTAAATGCCAAACGCTACCTTGAATGTAGCAATCATTTCCATATGTGTAGATTCCAATGTCGTAGTTTCTCTCTCAGCACTACGTCAATCTCAAAATCACACTCATCCGAACCACCGTCAGACACCACTCCCTCGTCTCCCATTTCCAGAAAATGATAGATGGAGTCATCATAGTCGACCCAATCGCCCTCTTCACGGTCCCCTTCTTCGCGCTTCAGACCCAGATTGACCTTGGCGCCAAAGTCCACCAGCCACGGCTCGCCGTGCGGATCGATGATGACGCTCTCATTCCCCGCCGCGCCCCAGTAGACGCCGAGCCGGTGCAGTTCCGCCAGCGTCCGGGCCACCTTGGCGTCCCACTCGCCGCGCAGCTCCACGGGCAGGTCGGCCATCTCGTACGAGTTGAGGCTCGCGCCGGGCACCCAGTCGCGGAGGAAGCCAATGACGTGGCCTTCTGTCGGGTGGCGGAGGACGCCGCGCAGGCTTGGCACGCGCAGCCGCTGCTTCTCCGCCGCCATCTCCGTCTCCGCTTCCTCGCCGTGTTGATCTAGCTGCTGCTGCTGCTGCTGCTGCCTGGGGTGGTCGCCGAGGGCGGCGCGCAGCTCGAGCATGGTGCGAAAGTCGCGGCCCACGACCGAGTCGCCAAAGGCGACGCCGCCGCGCTCGGCCTTGCAGAAGAGCTGCTCGCCGTCGACGAGCACCCGGCAGGCGACGTGGTCCACGAGCGGGTTGTGCACCAGCGTCTCGAGGACATGGACCTGGTCGACATGACATTCAGGCAGGTCCGGGTCAATGTCAAAGGGCAGAATGTCGGCGCCTGGATGTGCGTGCTTGACCTCTTGGGGAAAGTACTTGCTGAGGCGGCTTGCAAAACCCAGTCGGCCCGTGCTGCCATCTCCATTGTCGCTGTGGGTGCTTTCAGAGGAGTCGTCCGAGTCGTAGTCGTCGTTGTCGTCGTCGTCATCGTCGTCGTCGTCGTCGACCATGCATAGGAGGGGGATCGGGAGGAAGAGATGGTCGTCGAGGCGTGGCGACACGGGACGGGTGCGGTAGTGGATGATGATGTCGCGGAGCAGCTGGTCGCCCGCGCGGATGATGCGCTGGAAGAGATCCTGCGATACCGCGTCATATTCGTCGTCGGTCAGGTCAGGGGCTTGCAGGCACTGGACAAGACGGCACATTCGCTGCGAGGGCGTGTCGTGGGCGGAGTGGGCGGGCATGGAGTCGACGTCGATGGACAGAGAGAAGAGCATGCCGATCCAAGAGGCGAGAATATGAGCGCCATCGGGTCCAGAGTTGAGCTGCTCAAGACGAAATTCCATAGTGGGTGAGTATGAGAACGATTAGCAGGCCAAGAGAAAAGCAATAGGGAAGGGTCAAGCTGTAAGTGACTGGGGCAAGGGGGTTCAAAGCAACTGCGCGCTCAGCAGGGACGGATGATATACAGAAGCAGAATGGAGAAATAGAAGATGGTTCGCTTGATGGCTCTAGCAAACAAAGATTACAACTAGTCTTTCGAGGGGATATCCGAGCCTTTTATTGATTCGGCTCAGAGTTGATGATGGGCCTGTGGCTAATACAGTCGGCCTCGTTTTTCCCGTTTACACGAGGAATACTGCAGGCACAGTCTGCAATTTTCGTTGAATCTCGTTCATTCTCGTTCAAACCCCCACTACTGCTGCTGCGGTTTCCCGAGCCCCAGAGCCATGGCCACTCTGGCCTTCAGTTGCATTGCCAAAGACTTGCGATGGACAGGGGTGGCCCGTCGGCCCTTTGATGCTGAGAAAGGAGCATCGAAGGCAGATTGGTCCTTTATCCATCCTTGCCGTGTAAGAACCATTCTATTAAGAGGAGCTGAAAACGCTCTTTTACTTTCTCGTAGCCAATCAGATAGATATAGTGGCTCGTTTGCAACGACAAGGGAAACATGCCCAACAATCGATACGGATCCGACGGTGCCTGCCAAATTACCCATCAAGGACAAGGTCGCGCAAAGCATGTCAAACTCGGACAACTTGACTCATATTCAAAATTCTTGTATTCATCTATTTCTTACTCATTTGTTTATTTTTCTGTTGTTGCGCGCCTCACTGCAAGCCACTACCACTTGCAGCGACGATCAAATGCCCAACTGGACCGCAGCACGACGGCAATGCACTGAGACGCCGCGAACAAACTAGCAATCAATCCATATCGGTGAGCTCTCTCTGCATAGAAGAAGCATAAAGTTTCCTCTCCTTTTATTTAGTGCTGCCGCCCCCTTCTCCCAAGATGTGGTGGCTGCGAGCCAGGGCATGCGGCTACCCGTCTGCGGGGGCGGTCGTCAGCCAAGAGAATGAAAAGAGGGCAAAAGAAAAGAGAGGGAAAGAGAGAGAGAAAGAGTCGTCGTTCCAGAAAGAGACAATAAGCGAAAGGAGGCTTGTGCGGCTAGGCGACTACATTATGCTTATTATTACCCCGTCACATCCAATGTGCTGCAAGACTTGCAAGACTGCTCTCAGGTCAGAATATCAACCCGTCAGTTGCCCTTCTTTTCCCACCAGTCAGAGTGCGAGCAATAAAAGAGGGCATTCCATCGCTGCGTCGTTGTTGCTCAATTCAGTCATCATGCATCTTCTTCTGACTTGCAAAGATAATCTTTGTTTCGGGACAGGGGCCAGAAACGGGCTTTTCGTCTCGATAGGCGTTCGGCCTCTTCGATAGGCGTTCGGTCTCTCCGATACTGTCCAAATATGCACAGACGCCAGCTTCTAATCAGAGAAAGGCAGCCTCCCGCGGGGCGGTTGAACCCGACGACTTGGTTGCTTTGCTGCACGACAGATGACAGCTAGACGATTGCGCTCATGATCGTCGGAGCAAATGCTATGCTATGCATCATGGCCGTTCGCGGGTGCTACAGTTACACAAACTGCAAAAGGCTGCAGCCGACTATGGGGTACTACGTGACAGCTCGATACATGCTGGATTACCAGATGGTCTTTGCTGAAAGACATTTTTGTCTTTGCGTCTTTAGTAAATCTCTTTCCGTGATTTCCAGAATGAGAATCTGTTGACCATCAGGCATGTCCCGACAGCCATATTCCGTCTCTCGCCAATTCATTGTCAATGTCGAGAGTCAAGTACGGGCGGTTACGACAGACTTTTAGTCTCAGCTACACCCACCTTGAATCTGCGTTTGCATCTCTTCTCGTGGCCAATGCGCCTGTGATTATGGTTCCGAAAAGTCGCATACGAGGCTGAATGCAGGTTGCCGGTGCAGCCCTTGCGCCGACGGCAAGACCCGTAAACTTCTGGCACATACTGCCCTTGCTCAAGAGGTCCAAAGCTATAGTCCTTTGAGTGTCTCGGAAATTTTGACTCAACAACAAAGACATGAGACAGCATTACTTGATAGTCTCTTGGGAGCGTCACTCGACAACGAGGAGCTCTTGCAAGGTCCCGAGGCGTCTTTGGTCAGTTTCACTGCTGCGGGTTAAACCTCGAACCAACCTGATGAGATGCCCACCGTGGCTTGATTCTAAGTTGTTGATTCAGACGGTGTGCAAAGTAGCTGAATCGGGAACGCGAATCTTTGAAAGGCTAGAATTCCAGATTTCCCACGAAACAAACACAAACTATAGTCACCGGGTGGCCTATGCGGCAGATGCCTGCACACCGGTCGCATACAAGCCAATCTATGCGCCATCAAAGGCAAACATGTCATCCAAAGTGGCTAGCACCAGAGTGCCACGTTTGGAGCTCGCTTCTATTTGCGATCTATAGTTTCTAGAGCAGCAGGGGCACTAACACGGCAGTCATGGTTGTGATTGCTGAAATACGGCAAGACAAGATGGAACAAGTATATATTCAAAGTCAAAATCAGCTGACATGAATCATCTACAGTGTAAATCAGCTACAAATCATGCATCGTCTTGTTCCAGTGCGCGGGATTAGCCAATTCCTTTGCCAGGACCAGCTCCGGGTCTCGCCCCGCGCCGGAATAATCCACGACCACGCCGTCCTCGACGTGCATCCTCTTGCTCGTCGTTGGCACGAACCGATCAAAAGCCCAGTCGCGAATCTTTGTAAAGTTGCGGCACACGTGCACGCTCCGAATGTCCGGCTCCGCGATTTTGGTCTCTGGATGCCACCGGTACGGGACGACGCTGACGTCGGCGGAGCAGGTAAGCGACTCGCGTATCGCTTCTATGCAATGATCTACAAGCCCAAGATTGTCAGCGGGAATGAACCAAAAAACCGTACCTGCTTTTAGACTGCAAAGGCTGGGGGGCAGGAGTGGTCTTGTTTTGGATAGTGTACCTAGATGTGACCAAGCCAAAAAGTCAATCGTTCCGTCTTGCCGGATAATCGAAGAATTGTAGCGCTTCGGGTAAATGGACTGTCGAATCATATTCTAGTATTTTTAGCTGCCTAACTATCAGACTTGGTAGGGACAACTGACTAGGCAGTGCAACTGGTGAAATACGTCGAGTCCAACAACGTAGTCATGCTCCATGCCAGCTACCGGAGCGTGCTCCGTCTTGTTGATGAGTCTGCGGGCAGACTCCTCATCAATCCGAATAGCCATGCCCTCTACAGCCTGATTAGTATGCTACCATCAGAGTAGAAGAGCTTTTTTTCTCATTTTATGCTCACTGCTGTACATGTCTTGCCACAGTTGATCCTTTTCGTCATCCGGCCACCCTTGGTAGGGGCTTTGATCGTCGAGAAAAGCCATTCTGAACACATGGGGTACATGCTCAACATGTTCTGAAGCCGGTGCTGAGTTTGTTTCTTAGTATGCTCGTACATGATTGTGTCGTCGAGGTCTTGCATGTAATTCGACGTACAGTATAAGCCAAGGTTCATCAACCGGCCATGCGATTTGGGCTGAGAGACTGGGAAACAGAGAAAGCCCAGGTATAGAGCGAATGATAGATTCAACAAAATTGACAAGCTCAATGCTTTGCTCCCGACATTCATGGTAGCTTTTCTTTTGAGATTGGCTACTTCCGAATCGGGCAAGAGCGGCAATTCATCCGGGTCCTTGGATTCCGTCGGCAGTCTCCAAGTCTTTTGCATTCTGTATACAATTATGTCCCCTTTTCTTCAACGAACTCAATAAAAGAATATCCAAGAGCTAAAATACCTCCCTCTACTTCGAATCCCACGAGTCCTAGATATCCAGTCTTTATCCGTACTTTGCTCAGCTCGTGACCGCCACCCACCTCGGCGCAAGGCTACGCTAAAACCTTGCTTATTCGGACAAGGAATGCGCCTTGTCTCCCGCCGGCGACGTCCGGTCGGGCCTATCATTCAAACAAGAATTCTCCGAAACACTTATTCTTAGTTCTTACCTACGCGCACGCCGCATCTCACAATTTTGCTGCCTGGGAATCATCCTACGGAGGGGAAGGGAGTAAACGGTCCGCCTGCTTTGCCGTGGGCTTGGGTTCCGAGTAAGCGCAGCAACTCTTACTTGCCGGCGACGTCTCATCAGTCGATCAAGCGCTACACGCTGTAGTCGCTTGCACGTTGGCAAAAAGAAGCAAAGAATACACTGCGAGCTAGGAAGTTGGTTGCTTTAACATCATGTAGAGGAAAACTTGATACAAGCTGGAAGATGCGCGTTGTAGCAAGTAGTATTGGTGGTTGGCTTAGACAGTTGGTCCGGACCTGATCATGAACGGCTCCGTGTCGCACAAGGTCTGAGACTGGCCGGGCCTCATTACTCACACAGACACTCCCTATTCAGCTACATGGCTCGAGCCTTGGGCGGATGTGACTGCATCACGGAAGTAAACACAAAACGGTAAGCCTTGTGGTGTAGAGGGTGGAGAGCTGTTATAAAAAGCAGACCAAGTCACCGTCTAAATCCCATCATTCCAGTCGAAAAACACAAGTACAGTCCAACTAAAACTACCAACTACTCTCAGTCACCACTTTTGATCTGCCAATATGAACACTCTCGTCTACATTTATGTTGCCCTTGTCGCAGCCATCACTGTCGTGGACGCGGCCCCTGTGCGTGATGAACCGATATACGCCGACGCTGGCGACGTCATTGTCTCCTGGGGCAAGCTTCGCAAGTGACAAGTCTTGGTATGCATAGAATCCACTCTTTCTTTGTGAATATTCCCTTGTTTACCAAGAGCAGAGATGGAGCCACAAAAGCAGAATAGTCGGACCATTTCTGCTCACTTCAAGGTAAGCATTGTCCACTCCCCTCAACTCAAGCATAAAGCGGCCTCCTCAAGACGAGTGAAACATCGTCTTGAGATGTCCATCTTTTCTCCTTCTAACACCTCAAAGATCATGCTGATGGCTTTTACTTCATCCGTCGATTGCTGGTATAGCTTCGCTGGAATGTCAAGTGCTTAGTTAATTGGCTATGCGAGTATGTAACTCTGCAAGTTTGAGCTTCTCAACTGCAATTAATAAGCTTCTGAATGGATATAAAACTTTACCAACTGTAAACATTTTTTTATAAACGCAAGTGTCAGCTCTCGTCTCCCTCTCGCCTACAAGTGCCTATGGCGCCGTGCCATCTCCATCAACGCCCCCAAAATGTGATCAAACCTAAAGTGAGATGTCGAAACCACTACTTGATTCAGAATGGTGGCACACATCTCGGTCGATGCTAGCATGCTAAATGCTAGCGCCAGCTTATATCCTGATGCCTGGACTGCGAACCACGAGGTCTGACGAAAGAGGAAAGAAATTTCATGTATGCCTTGTCGCCAAGCTCTTCTGGAAGAAAGTGCCGGTTTCTTCTCGAAGCTATGGACTCGGCGTAAACTAGTTCCGGCTCATTCGAGAACCTGACATTTGCACGGTCCCTCAAAGTTTGTAAGCTCGAGCATCCGTGTGTAGCAGGAGCCCTATGTCCGGCGTCGGGTTCAGCCTAGCTGAAGTACGAGGCTTCAGCCTCGGGCGGACCTCGCCCGTTGGGGCCTCCTCGCAAGGCTGGAACCGTGTTTATGCCGCTTCGGTACCGCTCGTATGGGCTTGTATTTGATGGTCTCACCTTTGGGTGCAGCACGCGCCCATATGCCGATTCAGGCCGTTGGCCATTTTGGGGACAAGGCAGCCCGCCCCGGCAAAGAAAAATGTCCGGCGCTTAGGGTTCGAACTTGAAACCGGCCTCATGACTAATACTACAGCAGAAATATCTCCCAGAAAGTAAAAAGAATGAGTCAGTGGCTTTGAATTTAGGCAAGATCGGATTTGGTTCACCATACGCCACCTGGACGAGAGACAAATGTGAGGTGAGAGACCGGCACATGATGCTCGAGTACTTGCCCCGGACGGCGTCTTTCTGTATCTTGCCCGAGAATGTTCCATGTATACGGACCCAAAAATACAAAAAGAAACACATCTTACTCCCCCGGGAAGGCTTGAACTTCCGACCTTTGGATTAACAGTCCCTGACGATGATTATTAGTATTTGGTTGTGGAACCTCTTTTGGATCCGGCTACTTACAACGCTCTAGCCAACTGAGCCACGAGGGATCCATTTGTGGAGGCCGGTCGACCTATTTCCTTTTAGATTCGAGGCAAAAATTGTCACGTCGGTCAGGATGTGAAACGAGTGGATAATGTAGGGTGTCGTCTGGGGTGGAGGTGATGTTTGTGTACATAATTACGGCAGAGGCCTGTATAAACTGAAATGGGCGGCCTTGCGGCAATCGGCTCTGTCTCAGCCGCCACTTTACTCCGGTCTTTGAGATTCATACATCAGCAGAAACGGAGGGTGATCTCCGTCGATAGCTGTTCCTAAAGACTTTGGAGCCAAACATCTTGTCAATATGTCATTAGGACAGGAACGCATGGGTCAAAAATTGTGTCACGTCCAGCCAGGTGGCTGCACAAAAGCGTGCACAGCACTGACGTGTGGCCTCGAATGATTTGCGCGACGGGACACGAGTACAAGTCTAAAAATATAAAGACATCTCTTTACACTCAAGTCTCAATTTGACAAGAGATATACCTTTTCTCCCTGTGCCATGCCAGCGACATGTCCAGCATATATGAACAGTTCATTTGACCAACATGTACTTTATCTTCAACATGTATACTCATGTAGAATGATATTGAATGTCGCAATGCCTGAAAGTCGCAGGGATTTGACTAGCTCAGCGCCACCACGCGCAGACAAGGCTGTGGTAGCACGAGCCTTGTCTAGGTAAGACAGGATCTTACATGTGAGCGCTGACAATCCCGAGGATCCTTCAGCGGATTATGGTAGCTTTTGTTGTCGCTTATATCTTCTAGTGAAGCAAATCTAGTCACTATTTTGCTTGAAGTGGTTTGATCAACAGCGCGAGTAATAACGTCCACTCACGCCTTCAAATCTCCGACAAAGCTTGTCTTTCATTTGGGGGCCATGGCCTGAAGCGCCGGCCACAAGCGTCCAGCCTCTTTTACTTGGTCGCACCAAGTTATTGAACAAACTATATGATTCTAAGGATTGAGAGACTTTCATCCTATTTCTCTTGTGCATGAAACAGCCCTAGCTAAGCGAATCATAATCGCATCACCGCTGCCGCACTGATATTTGTGCCCTGTCCTTGATTCAATGGTTTACCCGAGAAAATAAGTGCGATCTTTCTAGAGAGATTTCGCAGCGGCCTCAACTTTTCATATTCTATCATATGCTCGTATTTCAAGAATGGTTCATCCACATATGTTTGTAATTCTGACTCCCGCTGAACGCTGTGTACTTGTGGGCGCAAGTACTTGTCTAGCCCTCACAACATTCACGAGGCGTCTTCAACGACTTTTTTTGCCCACCAAACTTTGTATCACTCAGATGTAAAAATTGGCGCAAATCGATCTTGAGACTAGGTACGTATTTGATCCCTCTGCCTGCCCCTTCCCGCACGGCTCTTTCGTCGCATTTTCAATCCCGGGTACCGCAGTAAGTATTCGACCAACAAACTGGCTGCTAAATCTTTTCCAATCGAGATCGTTGCAGAAACTAAAGCGGCTGACCGATAGGCTATCCACACGCATACCGACTTTACTCGGGGCGCACTGATACCAGCTCTACTTAACTGAGCCCTTCTAAGCAACGTAGGAAGAATAGTGACGTCTAGGCAAGGCAAAAAGAACTTTGCTCGTTGGCCAGGCTTCATCTCGAATAATGGCCGAGACGACATTGTATACTCTGACATCTGGAGACCGAGTACATAAAGGGGGATTGCAGGTTGCTGCGTGGGAGGAGTTTGATCACCAGAACTTTCAGAGCACTTGACCTTCTTCTACCGCTCTTCAACGATCGACACCCTGTTTCGAAATGATTTGGAATAAGATTCTGGCACTTGCGCCCATTGTTGGCTCGGCAATTGCCACTGATCATCCTCCCGGAAAGCGCGGTCTGGCTAGCAACGACGGCGTCGATCTTTCCGGATTCGAAAACACACCAGGCAGAGGCCAGAGCAAGGTGCGCTGGCAGTACAACTGGGACAGCGATATTAGCGACAACAAGATCAGCTTTGCCGAGTATGTCCCGATGCTTCACAGTCTCCATCACAGCCACGAGATTGTATGGAACGATCGCGTCAACAAGTGGCTGGCCCAGGGAACCGCGCATCTACTTGCATTCAATGAGCCTGAGCGACCGTTACCCCAGGCCGCCATGACCGTTGGCGAAGCCGTCGACGCCTGGTGGCGGTACATGGAGCCATACGCTGGACGTGCGAGGCTTGGTGCTCCTGCCGTCTCCAACGACGGCTGGGAATGGATCACAAAGTTTCTTGATCAGTGCCAGGGCTGCCACGTTGACTATATCCCCGTCCACTGGTACAACCCCAACTATCTCGAGCACGACTTTGAGAACTGGGTCAACCTAATCTGCACCCTCGGACGGCCTGTGTGGGTTACTGAGGTACAGTGAGCCCCAAGCCCATTGCTGAAGATTGTCAGTCACTGACACTGCTTGACAGTTCAAGGGACAAGGCGGATCAAGCCAAGATGATATCAGTTTTCTTCAGAAAGCTATGGCGTTTCTCGAGGGCAACCCCTGCGTTGAACGCTACACTTACTTTGGCACGGCTAATAATGACCTATCTCTTTTGTCAAACGAGCACAGCCATCTCTCCGAACTTGGCACCCACTACGCTTCGGACTAAGCTCTGGGACTGTATGAATAAGACAAATGAGTTCCTGGGAACGTGTCTCTGTTCAGTTGGCCTTGGATCACTCGACTATCCAGCCGTCAACAGTGGTCTATCCCGCCGCCACCATAGTGGTCCGCCCGTCTGCTGCCCTCTTGTGTCCAGAGCTTCTCTTCAACCTTAACATAGTTATCTTTGCTCTTTTATAGTCAATAGTCTGGCGCTTCGTTTGCGCGGCAACTAATGACGAATTCGGTGAAAACCACGCTCTGATATCGCATGTGCATCTGCATGTGGCTGCTGCATGAACTACGTGCAGACGCTTTGGTGGTGGTGGCCATGTGTGCTGCTGTCTGACACATAAAGTCAACGTCAATCGATTGCTGTCAGTACCGAATTAGTCGCGCTGATGCTCTCTTGTCATATGTGGCGCCTTTTCTTCCGAATGCCGTGCCTACCCGGAATAGGATGCTTGGAAGCTTCTGGGCATTGCTGGGCGAGAGCTAGCGCAGCAAAGCACAATTTTGTTCGTGTCACAGAGATAGCCTTGAGAAAGCAAAGCACAATAACGAGAGAGCGAGAGTTCTGTGCATTTGAAGCCGTAGTGGGTGCGGCAATCAACACGCAGCGAACGGTGCAGGGTAGGCTATGATGGCGCCCTCGCGTGAGAGCACATCGTGGAAACTTGGCTTGCTCAGCCCACTGCGACACTCGGACACATTCCGCCAATTTCTCGGGACGCCTTTTTTTGCCGTGGCAGCTGCGAGACTATTGTGACGTCGAGGATGTGCTGGCAGAGAGGTTTGAAGCCCGTGACTCTCAATCTTCAGCCCTCTTCCTGCTTGGTCGCGAGGGGGCATGAGGCGTTTCTGTAGCATCATTATTCAAGTGGCAGTCAATTTTTGTAGCACCGTTTCACACTGTGGACTCGACAGACAACCTTTCCTCATCGTGCTGGAAACACGTCGCTTATCAGATTTTCCGAAAGCTCACACGCATATTGGCTGTCAACCTTGCCACTCGGGGGCGCTCGAGGCCATATTGCGTCATATATTTTCCCAATGCTGTGCGGCCATCCTTTGTTATGTGAACGATGCGCAAGGACGCATCAGCTGAAGTGCTCGAGAATCCTTGCGCGGCCAAGTCTGGTACCGAGTACATGCTCTTCAAACCTGGCGAATGTACAAGGAGGCGTTCCACTCCCCAAATGATTTGAACGTGACATCTAGTCCGTACGAGATACCCATATTAGATTTCTTCGTCCGAAGAAGCGCAACAACGGTCAACGGATGCTGCAGGTCTTAAAAGGGGGCATGGGGCTGGAACAGCGGAGATGCAAAGAGGGAAGAAGCCGCATTAGCTACGAATAGAGGAGCAGAAAATGACAGCGACTGCACCGGCTTTGCAGGCACAAAAGCAGCCCTTTACAGTTTAAGCCGAGAATGGGCATAATACTGGCAAGGTCTGGTTCTTGACGCCATCGGCGTCGCGTCCAGGCCAGGATGCCATGCGTAGCGAATCCACCACAAAGCTAGCAAATCCAGTCAAACTACCGAGTACAAGCCGTTGAAAATGACACATGCGTGGCAGCCTCCTCGGGGTCTTCATGTGCCGGCATGTGCCCACGGCGAACTGCCCACGGCGAGCAAGGGTGCGCCTGGTCATAATCACTGTGTGTGTGTGTGTGTGTATGTGGTCTTCTGGCCGTCGACAGAACAATTCATCAGAAAGAAAGCAACCACACAACCAGTGCATTTATAGCGAAGTCCGATGCGCCGGCCGGAAGGGTCAGCCACGCGAGAGAGGTGCAACGTCTTGGCTGGCAGTTTTACCCCTCCCTTTGCCCGGCTCCTTGTCTGAACTCCACGTCCATGCATATTAGTTGTCTCTGGCAAATTCTGTAGATGATAATAAATTCGCGGCTGTCGCCCACTTCCCCTCTCCCGCGAGCCAACGGGCAAAGCTTTTTATATAAATCTGTTGAGCCAGTTTCTGTTCAATCTGAGCGTTGATACCTTTTCCTCCTTTCGCACCCAGCGCCTTTTTTTTTGCCATTTACTGTCCTTTGCCTGCGTGGTATTTTCTAGATATTGACCAACTTCTACATTTCAACTTTGGCAAGTTCAAGTCTGCCTTGAAGCTTCCCCTTCGTTCATACCGTTGTCCGACTACACAGTGCTATGCTCTCATGCGAGGACAGGGTCCTGTGACATTGTAAGTCAAATTCAATCTAGCCAGATGAGACGGCGCTTCATATATTGTTTCTTTATTTAGCTTTCTCTGATAACGGGCAGAAGCCGAGAGTTCAGAACGGGCAATAGCCGAGAGTGCCCCGCGAACCAGTTTGCCCCGTAGCCAGAGGTCAACATCAAGATCACACACCAACCTTATTATTATTCTACCGCCAAAGCGGAACCTTTTCTTCATCATTTCAGATATTCGAAAACTCTCAGCCTGTTATCAACACGCGCGGCTCGTCGCGCAGCCCAAGCGCAGCCGACAGACAGTGTAAGCTGATTCGCGCCTCCTTCGTATTGGCGGCCTCGGCGGCATACTGCTTGACTGCAACAAAGCGTTGCGGTATCAGAGATCCTCATTTTCAAGGATTTACTGTGCGAAATTCTGCGAGCCAGAATGTCGGGCAAAGTCCCGCCTGAGCGCATGGCCGAATTACGGCGCGGCTCCAAATTGCGCCAGCGCCTTCAGATGGAGGTTGAAGAGGCAACACAAAGCGTTCAGCTCACGGAAGATAACATTCGCCACCATTATCACCAACTATCATACATACAAGCGTACGAGGCGGACCCTGTGAGGCGTCACCATGACATGGCGTATTGGCAGTCCAACATCAACCAACTCCAATCGCAAATGACTATGCTGCAGCATCGGTTGGCCGTTGCTGTTCAGGATCTTAATGATTTTGAGGAGGCGACTGCAGAGATAACTCAACGTACGAGTCGTGAAGGGAAAAGCTGATATCCAGGAGTGGAAGTCGGGCCTTGCGCTTTTAAGATTGTCGTGTCGAAGTGGAGCTGTTCAGCAAGAAGCTTTCAACATTTTGGCAACGAATGAACAAATCTGAAGGACGGAAACAGTCGATAGGGATAATGGGAACCTGGAAGCATAGCAAATTGGTTTTGAACCATGGCGGAAATAGCGTTGGGCACCGCATAACTTGGCGCCTTTTTTTCTCGATTTCGCTGGCTTGAGATAGCAAGGCCATGAGCCAAATTTACACGAAATAATGATTCAACAAGCATTTCACTGAGCTTGAAGTCGGTGTTGATTCGCACACTTTTGCTCCGGCCTAGATGACGGCCGTGAACTGATGTGGGGCTCTCACAAGCTGTACTTCTCCCGCGCATCATGGACTTTTGCCTTCATCAACAAATTTGCTCAAGTCTCCTATTGATCGATACTATGATGCCTATAGCACAGAAGAATGAGTTATAGATGAATCAACCGCATCTTGAGCGCTTCCTTTCGAATGAGGCGGAGGTCATGTGCTGTGGCATCGCAACGGCACGCAAACAACCCGACAGGTAAGCGCGTTTTGACGAGTTGCCAGTGCAACTGACAGGGCCGCTATCAGCGACGACTTGCACGAGCTATTGCAAGAAAAAAAAATCAGATATGCCCTCTTCACCCGAACCGTATGCGCCGTTGTCGTCGGCAGAGCAGCGTGACGACGGGACGCACCGCACGCGCTCCCAATTCACGTACCGCCACCTCTCGCAAATGGCGACTTACGTTGTAACGAGCCCGTTGCGTGTGGTTGCGCACGTCGATCTCGACGCATTCTACGCGCAATGCGAAATGGTACGACTTGGCCTGCCCGACGACCAACCGCTGGCTGTTCAACAGTGGTGAGCTTTCCATTCAGCCCCTGGCCTTGGTGTGCGCCGTCCTACTGAACTTTGCCGCTAATGTATCGACAGGCAGTCATTGATCGCGATCAACTACCCTGCGCGCAAGGCCGGGATTGGTGGTCGATTTGGCTCCGTCTCGGACGCCAAAAAGGCGTGCCCGAATCTCATTGCGCAGCACGTCGCGACATGGCGCGAGGGCGACGATAAGTGGGCGTACCGCGACGACGCCGCCGCCAACATGGCCACAGACAAGGTCTCCCTCGACCCTTACCGGCTTGAATCACGCAGGATCCTGGCGCTGGTCCGCGAGCATCTCCCGCAGAACCTGCAGCGCGTGGAAAAGGCTAGCGTCGACGAGGTTTTTCTAGACCTGTCAGCTCAGGTGCACTCTATTCTTCTCGATCGGTTTCCCGAGCTCCAGCAGCCGCCGCCGTACAATGACCCGACGGAGCGACTCCCACTTCCGTCGGTTTCTGCGCTGGACTGGCAGGCGGACGCTCTTGTCGACTTGGACGAGGAGCGCGAGGGTCAAGATCCGGACTGGGACGACGTGGCGATTCTGGTGGGCTCGGAAATTGTCCGTGGGCTGAGGTCCGAGATTCGCGAGCGGTTGCGGTATACCTGCGCGGCGGGCGTGGCGTGCAACAAGCTGCTGAGCAAGCTCGGATCTGCCTTCAAAAAGCCCAACCGCCAGACCGTGGTGCGAAATAGAGCTGTAGGCATATTTTTGCACGAGTTCAAGCTGACCAAGATACGCAATTTGGGTGGCAAGCTCGGAGAGCAAGTGGTGAGCATCTTTGGGACCGAAAAAGTCAAGGATCTGCTGCCCGTATCCGTGGAACAGCTCAAGGCCAAGCTAGGGGAGGAGACTGGCATCTGGCTTTACAACACGATACGCGGAGTTGATACAAGTGAAGTCAACCCGAGAACACAACTCAAGTCTATGCTATCTGCCAAGTCGTTTAGACCACACATCAATACACAAGAGCAGGCGGACAAGTGGCTGCGCATCTTTGTGGGAGACATTTTCAACAGACTTGTCGAAGAAGGCGTGCTGGAGAATAAGCGTCGACCGAAAACGATACACTTGAGCGCTCGGCACACAACGCAGACACGGAGCCGGCAGATAGCCATACCCCAGGGCAGGGCGATTGACGAAGCAATGCTCATAGGCCTGGCCAGAGACTTGCTGTCGCAGATCCTAGGCGATGGCAGTATATGGCCGTGCACTAACCTCAGCCTCACTGTCGGTGGATTTGAAGACGGCATAAAGAACAACATGGGCATCGGAGCATTCCTAGTCAAGGGTGATGCAGCCATATCCCTCAAGGACACCGAGCAGGGCAGCAGCTCACTCACGTCTCCGGAACGGCCGCATAAACGAGCGCGTGCAGAAGAAGCGGGCATTCAGAGATTCTTTGGCAAGGGCCAGCGGGAGAAGACGCCTAGTGCGGAGGCAGATGCTACAGCGGCCCATGTCCGGGGACGAGATGGTGACGGCGTGGAGAATAACCAAGGTCATCACAAATCAGATGCAGAGGCGGAAGTGGAAGCCGACGCAGGCATACGTATTGAATACAGCGAGCCCCAGCAAGGCGAGTTGCGGTGCGCACGGTGCGACGCCTCGTTGGAGATGCCGGAAGCACTACAAAGCCACATGGACTGGCATATGGCCAAGGATATACAAAATGAAGAACGTGTCAAGCCAGCATTCGCCGAGAGATCGCGGAATGGGAATTTGGTGCGTGGCACAAACAGCAAAGGTTCCACTGGGTCGTCCTCGTCGCGACGGGGAGGCCGCGGAGGCGGAAGCAACAAGCTCGAACAGGGCCAAAGCAAGCTAAAGTTTGGATAATCAACCATGTCTCAATTCCAGGATGGTCAGTCCATCGGGGGAAAACAAAAAGGTAAAAGAGTCCGGCCGATATTGATTGGGCTCGCATCCTAGCAATTCGAGTCTCCCGCAGCTGGCGCAACGTGGGGAGATATGACAGTCTTGTCGTGGTGGAAATGGTGTGATTTAGCTGATGCGACATATTTGGTGATGAGACACATTGTTGGCACAAGCTCAATAGCAGCATCAAGGAGCTATTGCAATGCGTCGTCGACATTTATACGTAATTTGTTGCAATCAACGGCATCGATCTTGATGTCCAACTTTGTCGCCATGTGGGTCGGTGCTCGCGGCCAAGACGTTGGTTGGGTTGGGTGGCAACGTGGCAATTGGGCCGACGGCGTTGATACCCAACTTAGAGGCGGTCCACGGGCGGCACAAGCGGGAACCAGGCCAGGCACCCGCCTCGCACAATGCATTTTTTGTGCGTGTCCAACTGAGCTAACTAGTGCGAGCCGAGAGCTAGTTAGAAGGCTGACTGAAGCTGGGTGCCGGCAAACTATCTGACGTGGTGATTGGTCGTGACAAGGCATGGGCGAACTGCATCACCGGACTACCTGCCGCTACGACATAATGGGCGCATGATGCTGCGGAAATTCAAGTTTTGCACAGTCAAGCGTGTCAAAGCCCTACCCAGGTTGCACAAAGATTGGGCTGCACGGGGTTGAAACGGCGCATGAGGCCCTGCACGATGGTGGTGGTGGCACGCAGGGCAGCGCGACCGGTCAGGGCTCCTGGGATGGAAGAGATGTGGACGCACAATGCAAGTGCATCGCAAGCGTTTGCGAGAGTTTGCATTTGTTGATGCAAAGAGGTTTGTTTAGAAGGATAGACGATGGACGATGGCGTTGGAAAATAATGACGGCGACTTTGTTTGGTGCGCGCACCAGGGCCATGTTGCCTTGCAGGTATGCCACAGAGATGAGAGGCAGATGCACAAAATTCGGGGCGATTGGTGAGTCCCGCAGCAAGGTAGCCAGCCAGAAGTGAAGGAAGCACACATACCTGCGCGCATGCGTCGTGTCTGGCAATCTGGTGCATGGCAGACACGACGATGTGCAGGGAGACCCAGAAGCTCACCATCTCAGCAGCCCACCACAGGACAGATGGTCCACAGCCTAGCGTGCAAGCGCGAGTGTGGAAGGCGCAGAAAGGGTGAAAGAGCCGAATATTGGGAGCACGGGGTCTCATTCGGTTCCACAAGCGGATAGACGTTGGAAACAAGAATTTCGTCGTCTGATTTATTTGCATGATAATGGTCGTGTCTAATGGGTTTGGAAGCCTGGTGCAAGGTCCCTGAAGACGTCCGGGCGTGTATTGGGCTCCAATGGTGAAGATGGTGGATGCCTGGGCGGCGACGGGCGGCGGGCAGGCGGCAGGATGGTGAATGAAAGCACCATTGATTAATAGAAGAGTGTAGCAAGCCGAGTAATGATGATATCGGCAAGTTTCGCTTTGTCCGTTCTGGTAGTGTAGATGGATGCCCGCTGCCTGTTGCCCGTTGCGTTGCCCGTTGCCCGTTTGCTAGTTAGGAGTAGGAGGAGAATATCCGGGCGGGACTTGGCTGCTGGCTGGCTGTGTATTGAAAATTTAGGTATTGTTTCTCCGTATTCGCTACGAAGTACACACTTGGCGATTATTCATTCATAATATTACCCAAGGGAGACAAGCAACCCAAAAAAAATGAGCAAAGAAAAAGAAAAGGCAAAAATAAAGGACAAAACTGACCGCAGCTCTGCATCCTGCCCCACCACCATCGCTGCCCGCTTGCTCGCCAGCTTTCTGCCAGCCAGCTTTCCAACCCACCAGTCAAACATCTCGACTCGTCCCCTCTTCCTCATCATCCCTCATCCCAGGCCAATAAATGCTGCCCAAATCATCTTGTGCCGCACCACCCTCGTTGTCGACTGCCGTTCCGACTCTTCGTCTCACACACCTACTGGGGCACATCAACCACTGACCACCAAAATTCCATCATCCGACTTGATTTTGGCACCCAACCCACGCCCAACCTACCTAGGTACGACTTGCAGCCGAGCCTTTGCAGCTTTCTTGTTCACCACAACTTGCCCCCAATAGAGAGAAAAAAAGCCCGCCACCTGAAGCCCGCCAGCCAGGTCAGCAAACCCCCCTCCTCTCCTCCCCCTCCCATTCAAATCCTCCTCCAACCCCTGGCCTCTCTCTCTCGCCTCGCCCACTTCCTCTCTGACTCTTGGGACATTTTACTGACACGCACGAAATGTTCGCAGGCCCTTGCTGATTAGTCGATCACCACTCAACTTGTGCCCTGTGCCCCTCTCCTCACACCCCGGTCTCTATACACCTCGCCACTCGCCTTGACCCGCCGCCAGCTTCGACCTTTTTCGCCCCCCCGTCGGTCCCCCCCCTGTCACTGCTTTCCATCTCGCTGCATATTAGACGCTCCCACGCCCTTTGCCTTCCTCCGAGGCACCTACTTCTTTCCGTCACTTCTTCCTTTACACATCTACTCCTCGCCATGTCACGACAACCCCGCAATGCCGCCCCTGCGACCGCTGCTTCTAGCACTCGCATGAACGAATATTTCGTCCCCAGAGACGGCATCGATCGCGAAGTCATTTCTGCCGACATTTGCCGCTACCTGGGCAACGATGCCCTGGTGCGGCCTGGTCATTATGAGGTGCGATCTCAGAAATCAACCCGTCGCTAAACCACCAGTCTTGCTAACATTGCTTAGAACCCGCAGACTGGGCAGACCGTCCAGGGCTACTACATTACCGCCTACCGGAACCTGACAACCGTGAGCCCGAATTCGATCTTATCGTCACCAGACTCGCTTGCTAACCTGACCCCTGCTAGGCCATGATTGAAGACCTCAAGGCGGACTCTGCCCGTTGGGACAGCGAACGCCGCGCTCAAACATCGCGCAATACCCCTGGAGGTATCCAAGGCTCGCGAGATGGCCCGAACTATCATGGGGCTCCGTCTTCTAACTCACATGCAGTGCAGTATCGATACTCCGAGACGCACCAATCGCGTCAGCACCATGGACCTACCGAGCACCCCCCTTTCCAGCAGCAGCAGCAACAGCAGCAGCAGCAGCAGGACCACTTCAACTCCCGTGATACCTTTGACACTGCTAGATATCCAGGAACCGGTGCCCCGGGCTACACTGGCGCCACTGGCAATTTTCCCCAGCAGCAAACATATGCTCCCCCCCCTGCCGGTCCCAGCTATGGTAATTACCAGCAAGGACCCCCTGGTGTGAATCTCGATCCCAGATATGCCAGCCCTGTCAACCAACCCGGCTTGGTGAACCCAGGATTCCAAGCCCAAGAAGTTCCCTATGTGAATACTGGTGCAAACATGGCGCCGCGCTACCCTCCCAACGATGGATTCTCCGGGCCTCGCGGGGGCTCCTCTGGACCTGGAGCCCAGCAGGCCATGTACTCTTCCTCCGGACCTCCCCAGCAAGGCTACCCCCAATCCTCCGGCGGCCCGTTTCAGTATTCAAACCAGGGACCTCATCCGGGAAGCGCTCAGCAGTATTCTTCCTCTATTCAGCCGCAAGATCCCTTTTACGGCAGAGGTCAGTTGCGTACCAACGGCGAGTAGCTGCGTGCTACCTGAATTTGTCTTCTGACCTACTCTAGCCTCGCCCGCAGGCCCTCCTCCGCAGCCCGGTTATGGAGCCCAAGGACAGCAACAGCAGCAGCCACAGCAGCAGCCACAGCAACAGCAACAGATACAGCAGCAACCGCAACAGTATGAAGAAAACTCCCATCCTCGTGGCTCTGCCCCTCCTGCCAGCCCTAAACCGCCAGGTTCAAACAAGCGTCGTAGTGACCAAGACAGCGATAGGAACTCTGTCGAGAGACAATACCGACCTCCGCCTCCTCGCCGCTAGAGAAGGCTCGCCGCTTCTCCCCCGCCATGGCTAACACAGCTTCCAATACTGTGACTGCATTGTCCCCCCCCTGCGTGCTTCAGTCGAAGCCCTCTGCTCTTTTTTCTTTCATGTCATCATCAACGACCCGCAATGGAATATAAACCGGAATACCCTCTGCGTACATATAATCTCCCTTGGACTCCATCCACGGACACCCGCTCTGGACTATTCCCTCGGACAATGCTTGCGATTTTTTTGTTCTTTTGGCCCGCTCCAGTTATGGATAATGCTACCAATGCCGGATATACCTCTCTTGGTTCTCGTTTCTTTGGATTTGCCACCAACCTGGAATCTTATTGCCATGCCTGGCTATGGACACTTTCTGCCCTGTCATCTGGATAAGAACCCCATGTTGATTAATGATTGGATTACGTCATGTTGTTTTATCATTTTTACAATCGGCGTTTTTGGAAAAGGCCGTTTGATTCGGTACATGTTGATTTTTTGTTTTTGGGTCAACGAGGCATGCCCGTTGTCCGGCTGGGCTTTTGACTAGCCAGGGCTGCTCAACAAGCGCTCTGACTAGTCATCTACCACTCTACGGGAAAGGGCATCCATGCTGTGCGTGTGTGCCCAGATCCGGACAGCAGGGTAGGCCGCGCCGGTTTGTATATATTCCCGAGACGTTTATATGGAATAGTGCAACTTGCTCTACGCGATTGGAGTGTTGTGGATGTGATTGTCTGCACTGATGATGCGTCTAGCTCCCGCATGCAACAAAAGGACCATGGACCCGGGATGTTGATGGCCGTCAAACGAGAATCCTGGATCAGCTGCACCTGGACAACTTGCTTTGAGGAATTGCACCACATCTGCAATGACGTGACGTTGTACTCTTGAGGGCATGCGGCTTTCAAAACCTGCATCATCTTTTGTCAAGTTTCTATTTCTGGACCAAATTACGACTTTACTGGACACGCTGTTCATCTTCAACCCATTCTCAGGCCACCATTTCATGGGCATTCTTACAACAGCAATGCAACATGACCTCTTCAAACTGCGACACCATTCCTTGTCTGCCGCCTCAGCACCATCTACAAGCACCGACTCAGCTACTAGCGACATGATTTTGCACGGCACACCTGGCTTGCTGGCATCAAAAAAACTAGCACATGTTTTATCTATGTATTTGTATTGTCATGATTCTATCGCAATAGAGGAATATACCCCACAATGCTCGAATAAATAGTAAGCAAATCCTTGAAAGCAAGTTTGGTCGTAACAATAGTAGAATAAGGCTCTAATCCCTCTGCAAAAGTCCATCGGACTGGGCCAGCGCAATGACAGCCGCCGCCCACTCATGCGACGCCGACGCCAGTGGTTCCGCAACAACGGCACGTCTCTCGCTGTATGGTGGCGGCGGCGCTTCTACCGTGTAAAGCAGAAAGCGGCAGGACCGCCTCCTCCGCGGCTGCGGCTTCCTCCTCCCCGCGCTGACCGTCACGGGAAACGTGGCCTTGTATACGCGCTGACAGACGTCTCCGAGCGCGTCCACGTCTTGCGCCGCGACACTCCCGAGGAACTTGCTCACGCGCAAGCTGGATGCTGCTGTTGCTGTTGTATAGTTTTGCGGTGCGTCGCCGGGGGTCTCATGAAAACGCAGACCCCGGCGGCGGCTGCCTGCGACGCCAAGGTAGAGACCCCGAGATGTGCTGGGGCTGGTAAGGACAAAGAGGACGTGACGGTCCCGGCTCGCGTCTTTGCGGTGCTGGGCGGTGGCGGAGCTGTAGTAGCGGGCGTGGAAAACGGGAAGCCGGGGCGAGGCGTCGGTGGTGGCTGTGATGTTGTGGCGGGCTGGCGGAGAAGGAAGAGCGCAGCCGATGCAGGAGAGGAGTGTGCGGATCGGTGGCAGAGTCGGACGCGGAGAGAAGGAGGAGGAGAAGGAGCGGGAGGGCCGCGGGCTGTAGGGCGGAGGAGGGGGGAAGAGCGTGTCGTAGGGAGGGGGTGGTGGCAGAGAAGTGTATGGTGGTGGCGAGGGAGGGAGAGGGCTGTAGGCGGGCGGAGGAGGGGAGAGGGAGGAGTATGGAGGAGGAGGCGGTGGGAGAGGGGTGTCGTCGAATTGGATGGGTGTGAGGGCGCCGCTGGTGGTGGTGGTGGTGGTGGTGGTGGCTTGTTGGTTGTGGTGGTTGGGGGTCAACATGGCTGCGTGTAGACACTTTTCTTCTCCGTTGGTAGACGTATTACCGTTGTAATATTTCTTGGCTATTGTGGTTTTCTGATCGTTGTTGTTCTGCATCATGTAACGTTTTTATTCGTGTCGAGTAATCCTGTGTAGTGTGTACTTGTTGCTCTTGATCTCTTAGACTGGAAGAAGACGAAGCTGATTGTTGATGATTTAGAATTATGAACAAGCGGAGTGCAGGCTTCTTATAGAAAAGAAATCTTCAAAAAAATGCATCGAGCCTTAACACGAGCCAAGATGAAAATCATGATATCGCGGAATAGGATAGTATAAAAAATGGCACCGAAACGTTGGCCAGCGTGCTCCGAGGCCGAGTCTAATGCTTTTGCACCGCACCGCACCGGCAGGCTGACTTGACTCTCGGCTGTCGCTACAACGTTTCTTGTTCCAATCTAGATACCAACCCGCACCATGCTTCTTTCAGGCAATACCCAGCGGCGGCGCTTCTCGCACCAAAAAAATCCCCGTTCCGCCAACATGCATGCCCGCGCCTGCCCGCGCCCGCCCTTCGGAGACGCCGAGCTGGACGGGCGGGCGGTCGGCCGAGAATGACGGACTTGGTTGCCAAGACGCGCGCGTGGCCTTTTGTGAATGTAGAACATGTAGAACGTGTGGAGATGGATCATGATGGCAAGCACTAGATTGGATCAGGAACATCGTGTATCGGAGTGGGAACGAGCCGAGGGGCAGCAAGCGGGCGCAGCGGCAAGTTCCATGGCACAGGGTGTGGTGAAAAGGTCTTGGCTGGGAGATGTATCCGTATAAGGCTAGAGATGAGCGTGTCTGATGATGAGCAAGTAGGCCCGATTCGGGAGATGAGAGTGAAGTAGGTCCGGATATCGCTGCTACGTATCATTGTGACTAGCCTCGAGTCTCTGTCCTTCTACTGGTCTGGAACTGAAGCTGAGCACTCTGTATTACATATACGAAAGTGTTTCATAAGTCAGATGTAATGCAATACAGTCCAGACTCACAATCCGATATAACCACAGCAACAAGTCAGTTTGAGATGTCGACGCCTTCATCTCGAGAGCCTCCATCACGGAGCTTCCCACCACGGCCCCAGCTCGGCTATCGGCAGCAATGACCACTACAACATGTGTTTCCGCGTACCTGTCCAAGAGGAAACAAGGTTCTTGGTAGCCTTTCCCGCCGTTGAAACTCTAATACCACGCGCCTCATTCGCGGTTCTCATTCCGCAGGTCCACGCCGACTGCCGGGTCCGTTGTGGACGGAACGCGGAATGAGGAAACAGACCATGTGGTCATTGAGCAAGTTCTTTTGCTTTGTGAAGTGTTTTGTTTCTTTTTTTTTTCTACAATAAAATGTTTGATGACTTTTCACTAGCACAGGTACGGTTTAGTTTGGCAGGTCGGGCCGTCGAGCTCAGCGGGCGCGCTCAACATGTGAAATGTACTTTGAACTGCTAGCACTTTTGCTTCGTGGCTGAAGTAAAAATAGAAAGAAAGAAAAAAACTAGCAACTGTGAAACTAGTACTGGCGCTTTGCTACGTGAGTGTCATCAGGGCCATGTGGGTTTTGTACAATGTGACAACGGGCGTCGATCTAGACAATGTTCAAGTTCAAAGTTTTTCTAGCACAGAAACAGAGAGCCGTGCTGATGATAAACTTTTTATGCGTAGCATGGAAATCAGGCCACTGTCGAGTGACATATGAGGTCGATACGACTCTGTTTCACGAGTCGCCAACACGTGGTGTGGTGGGCATGTCGCAGCTGGCGCCGTGGCGGCCACGGACAACAAGTATCATGGCAGGGTTTCTGGTGACTGTACGTTGCAGAAGTGGCGGATGTGTGCAGATTCGCGACGGCCGATGCCTGTTGAGCTAGCAAGAGTAAGAGGTTCGTGTCTAGTGAGCCGGTTGCCAGCGCGCCTAGCCAGGCCGGCTGACTGGCGCAACAAAGGCATCGGGTCAAGATAGCATTCCAGCAATTACAACGGGTCACACTAGCAAGATACAGTACAAAAGTATCATCTTCAGCAGCCAGGACAGGCGTTTCGTTTGTTGTTCGAGCGGCAGTTGATTACCGTCGGTGATGACCAATAGTTAGTCGAGGATACTCCTTTCCATTAAAAAAGCAGTTCGGTGTACGGACCCTTTGATAGGCAACACTGTTCCGTTGCCCGGTATGTTGCAAGAAGGCACTGACTCGATGGCTGGCCGTCGACTGTCTGTCAACAGTCGCAGAGATACTTGCGTCTGATCGCTTTAACTGTCGATGCCTGCGGAAACGGCTCCAAACAGGAATCTGTCAAAATGTTGGGGGGAGATAGTATGCCTTGGCTAAAGACAGTAGAGGTACTTTGCCTCTTGTGAAGGGCGGGAAGAGGGCCGAGTTCCGATATCGCGGTTCTTCGATAGGATGGCTGCAGGTGGATCGTGTCTTGAGGCTCTTGATGATGCGATTTTGTGCATCCGCTGGCCTAAATGATGCCGTGAAAGCGTCCTATGGTAGTGTCGTGTACGACGCTTGTCCTCAAATGCGCAGTGGGCTTCAGAGAACGGAATCGAGGTAGGCTCGGTCACAAAACGCACGGTGGGCGCTTCGATGAGCGTGGTGAAGGGCCGAGCTTATGCGGACGTTTGAGAATGGTAACATTACAGTACCGACCCGCTTGGAAAGTCGCAAGGAGCATCAGAACTAGTAGACTCGTCACAACAGCATCACGATTCAGCGAATGATGAAGCCGTCGTTGGTGAGTTATGCCAGGGCGGCTTGCGCTGGTAGCGGGCGAACGGCTTCATTACTCTCAGTCATTTACAGGACATGTGATGGGAAGTGAAGCGGATGAACAACCAACGTTGGACGGACGGCAATGTTTCTGGTTGAATGGGCTGGTGCAAGCCTGGCAGCGCGGGCTTTGGGGCGAATAGCACACGGGAGGCCGGCCGCGCCATCGATGTGTCCCCATCTAGACGCCGACTGACGGAAAGTCGACGTGATGAAATAACACCAAGGGAGATAGAAACAGAAGATGCGTTGGCCGAAGACTGCAGGTGACCTGCCTTGCTTGATGGCTGGTCTGTAAATGGATGGCTATTGATGAAAGGGTTATTTCCGTGCTATAATGGGATCGTGTTATACAGGAGGGTTGGTGCTGATGGGTCCAGGCCACGTTGAGAGCCTGGCGCGCGGTTGCTGCCCTGCCCTACTCGTGCAAGTATCTTTTATATGACAGAGTACAGTAAATGTACCTGTGGCTGGAGTGTGGCGGCAACCCACGTAACACACGTGGGACACCAACGCTGCCAACGTCTTAGACCCTTGGCTGCCAAAGAGGATTTATGCTTGAAAGCTGTGATTAACGACTGGTCTGTGGTCTTGATGCAGCCAGTCATCTTTATTCTGGGGTAACATGCTGCATCATCTGTTGTATGGATGGGACGGCTTGGTGCTGCCCACGAGGAAACTTTCCTGCACCGCCTGTAGCCGCAACTGTTCGCTGCTGTGGCTGGGCTTGGGCAACTGGGCGACTGGGCGACTGGGCACGCTGGGACAGGTGAACACCGAGAGTTTGATGCGAGAGGCTCTCTGCAGGAGCCCGACGAGATGCGCGGGTTCACATGATAATCATGGGATATCTGATCATTATGCCTACATTTTTCCGTATTCATTTGCGCAGTAGCCTGTCTCTGCGAGCCTCGTTCTACCTTGCAACTAATTTCTAGTGTACCCTTTTAGCGTCCGATGGATTTCTTTTAGGGGACCTCTCCTACCCACCGCCCTGTAAAAGCAGCCCCTCCATTTGTGCGGCAGACGTAGTCAACAAGCAGCCGTAGATTTGGGTACTCACTCGGATTCCTTTCTTTTTTCCTCTTCAAACCCCCGTAGCTGCCAGCCAGCTGACCTCGTCAACCTCATCCATTTGACTTTTTGTACAGATTTTTCTTCTTTTTTTTTTCTCTTTGTTAGTCACCAGTATTGGTGCTCGCGTCGATGCCCCGCTGCCATTAAAGCTTACCCTTATTTTTTTTCTGCAGGCCAAAACTCGCCCAGAGCCCACTTCCTTGCCCACCCCTCTACCCAAGGACGCAACACAAAGCAGCATCTTCAAACATACAAATCACCACATCCGCTCCAAGATACCTCGCCATGGACACTGCCGCCATTAGGGGCTTGCTCGCTACGAGTCTGCTTCCCGATGCGGACAACAGACGTCGTGCTGAGCTTCAACTCAAGCAGGTAGGCCATCTGAACCTTGAAACGACCCCTTGACCGTCTTCTCTTCTTGATTTTGGCCGACATTTTTGCCCCCCCCGACGATGCGACCCCTTGCACGCCGCCCACCACAACAATGCACCGAGCCCCGGACCTGCGCGACCGCTTGCACCCGGCCTGTGATCATTGTGTCAAGGCTATCGCGTGTCGATATCCCAAAGGGTCTCGTGCTGATTGCCCCGTCTCTAGGTCGAAGAAGAGGTTGGCTTCCTCGTCTGCCTGCTCGACATTCTCGAGGCTGAACAAGACGCCAGTGTTCGCCTGGCCAGTATGTTTCGCCATATGTGCCCTTGATTCGCTTCTTCGCATGTCCTCTAACACATTTTTAGCAATCATCTACCTCAAGAACCGCGTCAATCGATCGTGGTACACCACCGACCCCGTCGCCACTGGCAAATTGATACCCGATGAGGAAAAGAATCGCATTCGAGACCGCCTTGTCCCTCTGCTCGCCACCTCTGACCCTCTCGTCCGCCAGCAGCTCATCCCCGTCATCCAGCGCGTTCTTCAGGCCGATTTCCCAAGCCGATGGCCCAATTTTATGGGCTTCACCTCGGAGCTGCTCAACACCAACAACCCTTCCTCAGTCCTCGCCGGCCTGCAGTGCCTGCTTGCCATCTGCCGTGCATTCCGCTTCAAAGCCAGCAACAGCGATGATAGGCAACACTTTGACAGTATCGTCGAGGCCAGCTTCCCCCGCCTCCTGGCCATTTGTAACGAGCTAGTCAACCAAGAGAGCGACCAGGCTGGTGAAATGCTTCACCTGGCTCTGAAGACCTACAAGCACGCGACATGGGTATGCATATCTTCAACAGGGCCACACTCGACCCCTCGTCTGACTTTCATAGCTCGAACTCTCCCCCGCGCTCCGCGTTCCCGACACCAATATTGCCTGGTGCACCGTCTTCCTTCAGACCGTTGCCAAGGCTGCCCCTACCAGCGCTATGCAAGACGACCCGACCGAACGCGAAATGCACCACTGGTGGAAGGCCAAGAAATGGGCCTACTTCAACCTCAACCGCCTTTTCATCAGGTGAGCCACAATTGCTACTCCTCTCGACACCCTCTGCTAACCTCTTACAGACACGGCAACCCCGCCGTCCCCGGCAAGGAACCCGAAGCCCTCGCTTTTGCTAAGAACTTCATCGCCAATATTGCTCCCGAAATTCTCAAGCATTACCTCCACGAGATCGAAAAATGGGTGGCCAAGACCTCCTGGCTCAGCCGGCCCTGTCTCTCCTACACCCTCATTTTCCTCGACGAGGCTGTTACCCCCAAGGAGATGTGGCCGCACCTTAAGCCGCATCTGACCAACCTTGTCACCCATTTCGTCTTTCCTGTCCTCTGCCTGACCGAGGACGATCTGGAAAAGTTCGAGGATGAGCCCGAAGAGTACCTCCACCGCAAGCTCACCTATTTCGAGGAAGCCTCTGCACCCGACGTGGCCGCTACTAACTTCCTCGTGAACCTCACCAAGCAGCGCCGTAAAGAGACTTTCGAGATCCTCAAGTTCGTCAATGCCGTTGTCAACGAGTACGAAGAGGCTGCCCCGGAAGCCAAGAACCACGTCGCCAAGGAGGGTGCTCTGCGCATGATTGGTACTCTCGCGCCCGTCATCCTCGGCAAAAAGAGCCCCATCGCCGACCAAATCGAATACTTTCTCGTTCGATACGTCTTCCCCGACTTCAAGAGTCCTCAAGGCTACCTGCGTGCCCGTGCTTGCGACACCATAGAAAAATTTGAGCAGCTCGACTTCCAGGACCAGAACAACCTGCTCACTATTTACCGCCACATCCTCGATGGCATGGCTGATGAAGCTCTCCCTGTCCGCATTACCGCTGCTCTTGCCCTGCAGCCTCTTATCCGTCATGACGTTATTCGCCAGCACATGAAGCAGAGCATCCCCACCATTATGCAACAGCTGCTGAAGCTCGCAAACGAGGCCGATATCGATGCTCTCGCTAATGTTATGGAGGACTTTGTCGAGGTCTTTGCCACCGAACTTACTCCCTTTGCCGTAGCCCTGTGTGAACAGCTCAGAGACACATATCTACGAATTGTTCGCGAGCTGCTCGAGAAGGAGAGTAAGGCTGGCGACGATGATGAACTATACATTGCGTACGATGACAAGAGCATCACTGCCCTTGGTGTCCTGCAGACCATTGGAACCTTGGTCCTGACTCTTGAGAGCACTCCTGATGTGCTCCTCCACATTGAGGCTGTCCTTATGCCTGTCATCAAGGTCACCCTCGAGAATAAACTCTACGGTAGGTCTCTCTTTATTCTGTATGATTCTACAGTGCCCGGCTAACCTGACAGACTTGTACAACGAGGCATTCGAGATCATCGACAGCTGCACTTTTACCGCCAAGGCCATTTCCCCATACATGTGGCAGGCTTTTGAGCTTATTCACACAACGTTCAAGTCCGGCGCTGAATTCTATCTCGAGGATATGCTGCCTGCTCTTGACAACTTTGTCCAATATGGTGCTCCTCAACTGACGACGAAACCTGAATACGTCCGAGCTCTCTACGAGATGGTTTCGGACATGTTCTCCGATCCTCGCCAGGGTGGCGTCGAGAGAATATGCGCCTGCAAGCTGGCAGAGGCTCTCATGCTTAGTCTTCGTGGAAGCATCGACCAGTACATGGAGGGCTTCATCTCCATGGCTATGAATGTCCTGTCTGCTCAGCCCGATGTCAAACCTAGGACCTATAAGATTTATCTTGTTGAGATGGTCATCAACTCTATCCACTATAACCCGCTGCTGAGCCTTCAAATTCTCGAGGCAAAAGGATGGACCAATCGCTTCTTCAGCCTCTGGTTCGGCAGCATGTCTTCGTTTAGCCGTGTCCACGACAAGAAGCTGTGCATTGTCGCCATCTCGGCTCTTCTCAATCTCAACCATGAGCAGGTTCCTGAGAGCGTCTCTGTTGGCTGGCCTCGTCTACTTCAAGGCATAACTGAGCTTTTCCGCACCCTGCCTGCCGCCCTCAAGAGTAAGTCCCAACGATAGGCTCATCTATTGCTATACTAACTCGATGTAGACCGCGAGGACGCCCTTCGTGACGATCCCTATTTCTCCAGCAACTATACCTATGAAGACGACGACGACGAGTGGGACGAGGATGAGTCCAAGTGGGAGGGCGAAGAAGAGGAGCCTGCTGTCGAGGAAGAGGTAACTGAAGCCAAGGAGGAGAGCAATGCCTATCTCGAATTCCTGCACGGCGAGGTGAGAACTAAATGAAAGAGCAATCGCATCGAATCAGCTAACAGATTTAGGCCCAGAAGTTCAGTCGCGCCATCGACGACGACGAGGATGAGGATGGCCTCAGAGAAGATAGCGTCCTTCTCGAGTCGCCACTTGACAAGGTTGAGCCTTACCAGCTCTTCAGTGGTACTCTTCTTAGTAAGTGAGCCGACAAGCCTTTCTCTGCGCATGCTAACGCCCTCAGAAATGCAACAAGAGCAGCCCCAATTTTATAGCAGCTTGGCTGGTGCCCTTTCACCAGATGAGCAAAATGTGCTGCAGAGCATCATTGTCAAGGCCGAGGGAATTGCCGCACAACAGGCACAGCAACCTGGTGCCACCATGGGCTAGGGGGTATTCCTATACAGTGAGTAATCTGGAGGCCAGACGTTGCGTGGCAACTTATCACGCCATGCAGATTCCAGCGATGAGTACAAGAGTAAGCGGTGGATGTCATGAAGATACCTGAGACCAGCGAGGATTATGGATGTTTCGGAGCAAGGTTTAGCCATGCGGGAATAAATCCCTTTATATATAGTAGGTAGCGACAGGGCGGTTAGCACTTTTTGCACTGTCGGCATGTCCAAGATACATTTCGAGCCATGACACGCGTGTCGGCCAGTGCGGGTAGCACACACTGTCTAGAGAATGTGAAAAAGAGAAGAAAGAATAATGATTTTGTTGTTTAAGGCGTATTGTGCCATAACTATCGATGTTGTCTGCTGCTACTGATGCTGTCTGATGCTGTCTACTGATGCTGGGTCTAGTCGTTGCTCATTGTCAAATGCTCAAGGCGACCTCACGCCACCATGTCAGTACGAGGAAACTGCTCCTACTGCTGCGCTTTTCCCCAGACATCCCTCCACACCAGAATCGTGCTCAGCGTCATCAGGCAGCCAATCGTCACGTCATCCATCACGACCCAGCCGACAAACGACGCCGGCAGGGTTAGGTCCAGCGCGTCCACGACCAGGCGTCTCCACGGCGGCGGCGGCGGAAGTTGCTGTTTTCGCTTCGATAAACGAGTACGGGTACTGTGGAAGATACCGATGCGCTGGGCGATGGTGCGAAGGATGGAGGCAGTAATGGCGTAGAACCAGAATTTGTTGGCTTCGACGAGAACGGGCGCGTACCAGGGCACGACGTGAATCTGCATGTCGTGGAGCTACGGAGGATGTTGAACAAGGTCAGAATTGCATGGGTTGGAAGAGAGGGCGTGAAAGAGGGGCTGGGAGAGGATGGAAGAGTGTTCGCACCATGGTCAGGTTTTCGAGGGCAAAGTACAAGAGCAGGCAGCTCCATTCCACTAGATTGAGGGTTTTATACGCGAGTGAGGCGTAGTCCTTGCTGATGGTGTCGAGGACGTTTTGGATGCAGTCTAATAGTACAAAAAATCTCAAATATCTCCTTGCTATGAATGATCACTTTCATTAGTACAAGATTTGGTTTATGGAAAGGGCAGAGATGGCGCACCGAGGTTGAGCTGTGAAGCCGCAGTGAAGCTTCGCGTCGCCACCGCCTCATCAGCGGCCTTGGCGGAAATAATGACGAGTCCGTGGAAGAGACGCAGAGTGAGGTCTAAGCCGGCGGTGGTGCCGAGAAAACGGCAGCTTTGCGCAAGGAGGGACCGCGAGCGCGGCGCGGCCAGTGTGGCGGTCGGAGCAGCGGTGGAAGTGGTGGTCTGCGCTGTGGCCTTGGACTTGGGTTTTGCCATTGCTGCTTCGGCCCGAGGCAGGGGAGGAGGATTCGCAGGGCCTGGATCCGTTGCAGCGGCAGAGGGAATGTTGGAATAGAAGACGGTGCTGTGTGGTGTAGATGAGAGAGGTTTTGGGCGCGAGGTCGGTGCAGAGCCGTTATGGGCAGTCGACGGCCGGAGCTAGCTCTGCGTCTAGATGTGGCCGTTGGTGCTGGCCAACGCTTTCGCAAAGGAATAGACTTTATTGATGTTGATTTGAGCAGATACTCTATCTTCAACTTATATTTATATTTCGTGATTCACTTTTCGCATTTATTTGTGTACTGGGCGTGTGTGAGAGCACGCGTTCCATGTGAAACACATGGAGTGCTAGTCCGCAATACTGCGAGAGCTACACCAGGGAGGATAAAGCGCCACTAGAAACGGCTGCTCGATCGGCTCCACGCACTCTTTGATAAAAATATGGCCGTAATGATTTGGATAAATTCGTGTCTACCTATGCCGAGTAGACGGTTCTATGGCAAGCTGGACAATGTTTGGGTGGAGCACAGAGAATCTGGGGAAGCGTACGAATAAATCTCCACAAATGGCCATGTCTACGGGACGACATATCGCCACAGGATGACTCTGACATTGTGTTCGCTTCAGCCTGTATCGCCAAGATATCTTGAGAATGTAGCATTTGACCAGGGGGATGTCGAGTCTGTCGAATGGATGCCTGTTCATTCGTTTAGACCAAATCTGACCAGAGTACTCCGTACAGGTAAATTGATCCCCTACACCCAAGCCCGGCTTGAGCGACATGTTGTGCTTGAATGGAGTCCTACACTTTTTTCCGACATTCTCAAACAGATTATCAAAGGTTCAAATACAGCTTCGAACTGATTCTAAATTGCGGGAGCGAGGACAGGGCGACCGTCGTTGCCTCGAAGACCCTACATCAGGCGACCAGCTGTTGCTAGTGAATAAAAGACAAAATTCTTAAACCAATGCATCTAGTCTCTGAATTGCCATATTCAATCCGGTTTGCGTCACATGCACTATTTGATTGGCCAAATGCAGCTTCTGCAGTAACTCGGAGTCGGCTGTTGACACACCAAGACTCCAGAATCGGACCTGGCGTAGCCGCATCGGTTCATCGCCTGTGTGGCCACATTTAGCAGATGTGTCGGATCCCCGCATCGAAATCGGGCGCTCTTTCCCTCTTGATACTTTCCATCTTTCATCTTCGATCAATGCGCATGCTAGATCACGGACAAAGGTACTACGCGTATTATCATCACGAACAAGAGACATGTCGCCAGCTGGCGGCGCTCTCCGTCTGTGTACCATTCGAGTGGGGCACGTGATGACTTTGGCGGGCCGAAGAACTGCAATTGAGTCAACCCTTTCAGCAAAACAAGACACATGGGTCTTTTTCGTCTCTCTTCTATACGCTCGATATTGCTCTTGCGTCTCTTTCTTGAAGCAGGTCCGAGCTCAGCGTCCAGCGTTGTTGAGAGCGGACATCAGAACGCGCATATCCTTTGCCATCTGCAAACGCTCAACCCCGCCTAGCCCGATCTCATCCCAAGGATACACCGTCGGTTAGACGCAGGAACAATGACAACCCGATACCGCGTGGAATGTACGTACTGTATTCGCAAACTATTATCATGAATCTTTCCATGTGGCTTGCGTTCTGTCCCATGTCCGACAAAATATTGCACTGTTCAGCTCACTGACCGCTCCTCAGATGCGCTTAAAACGCACCGACGAGACCAATTCATCGAATGGGTCAAGGGTCTCCTCGCTGTGCCATTTGTCCTCTACTCGCAGCCCACGGGTGTCGTCGGAGATGGCACCAGCGTCGCCAAGATGTCAGAGGAGGCGCATCGTCGCTATGCCGAAATCATGCACGATGTGGAAGTGATGATTGATGACCACAGTAAGCGAGGCGGGCTCTCCTCACTATTCAAACTAGCGCTAATGCTTCAAAAGTTGCCCGTCAAAATCAAGACTCTCCTATCCCGTCCAAGCTGGGGATGCTGGTCCCGACGGCCGGGCCCTTTTTCACAAGGCTTCCGCTGGAGGCAGCCTTCAAGTACCAGGATCGCAAACGCTACATTTCCTGTCGTCGATACGTAGCGCCCTCATTCAACGATGTCCGTCTCGTCCTCAACTCTGCCCAAATCATGGCCGTGACCAATGGCACCCTACAGCTTGCCACATTTGATGGTGATGTCACGCTATACGAGGATGGTCAGAATCTAGAGCCTAGCAGCCCGGTTGTGCCTCGTCTCATGCGTACGTATTCTTTTTCTTCATCACGGCGCGTGATTCAGGTGCCGACGCTAATACACTAATAGACCTCTTGAAAAACAACATCAAAATCGGCATCGTCACCGCTGCCGGCTACACAACCGCAGACGGCTACTACGGGCGTCTGCACGGCCTGCTAGAGAGCATCGCCGCGTCCACGGAGCTCGACCCCGTGCAGAAGCAGAACCTCGTCATCATGGGCGGCGAAGCCAACTACCTTTTTGAGTACTCGCAGTCCTCGCCCCACCGCCTCGCGCCAGTGCCGCGCTCGCAGTGGCTGACGCCAGAGATGGCCTCGTGGTCCGAGTCCGACATCGCGGCGCTTCTCGACGTCGCCGAGACGGCCCTGCGCGACTGCATCCGCTCCATGAATCTGCCTGCCCGGCTCATCCGCAAGGACCGCGCCGTTGGCATCATCCCGGACCCGCCGCACGTGCAGATTGCGCGCGAGAGCCTGGAAGAGACGGTGCTGGTCGTGCAGCGTATCCTGGAGCTCGGCAGCCTGGGCCTCCGGGAGCAGGCTGCTGCCGCTGCGAGTAAGATTGGGGGTGCAACGCCTGACCACAAGCGGGGCGTGCCGTTTTGTGCCTTCAATGGCGGCCGCGACGTTTTTGTCGACATTGGCGACAAGTCGTGGGGTGTGGCCGTCTGCCAGCAGTGGTTTGGGCGCCGCGGCGACACGGCGTCCACGGGCGCCTCAGCGGCGGCCAGCACGGCGATCAAGGGCGAAAACACACTGCACGTCGGCGATCAATTCCTCAGCGCGGGAAGCAACGACTTCAAGGCGCGTAGTGTGGGTACAACGGCGTGGATCGCGAGCCCGTCGGAGACGGTTGAGTTGCTGGACGAGCTGGCGGATCTGACGCAGAAGAAACTGGCGTAACTATGTAGAGCGGTGAGTTTAGAGATGCGGGCCGCACATGCCATTTCAATCATTTTAACATGAGCATATCACCTTTACCATGTATCATATGACAAGTTCGAAGCATTTTGATTCTTTCTTTGCATTGCATTGCAGTAACAAACATTATTTGAAGATTTTGGTATATATCTGCTGCTTCCCTCCGGTTTCTGCTTCACTGAGGTACGGATTGTTGTTGTTGACTGGCAGATCGGACCTCGACTTTGGCTAGTCGGACGTCTAGTCAGCATCACGCTCTGGGTTCGCCTCTGAAACTCCCAGCATTGATTCAGATTCAGCTCACTTCTGAGCTCGGCTTTCCGCCGATGGAACTGGATGATTTCGGCATAGGCAGCTCGACGGTACGAGCATTCATGCCGCCAGCGCCGACGCCACCTCCCACGCCGCCCGAGGGGAGCTTGTCGCGCGAGGAGGCCGTCGTCTGGACTTTGCGGTCCTGGCTGGGGTCGATGGCCCTCTCGTTGCCGCCGGCGACGGCCGTGCCTCCGATGCCTGCCCCCGAAAGGCCCATGTCTCTCTGGTCGCGGGCCTTGTTGTCGGGCAGCGTGGTCGACGACGATTGGACGGCGGGACGTGTCGTACTGCGTGTAGCGTAAATGGCGACGCCGATAGCACCGGCGCCGGCGAGGGCCAGCATGACTTTCCTATCAGCTGCCATGTTGTTTTGAAGAATGTAGATAAGAAGGATAAAGAGATGGAAGTGGCAGTAGAGAAAAGCTCAGTATGCTTTTAAGCCCCGTCAAGAGGCTATTAATAGGTGGCGCATTTCTGCAGCTTGATGGTTTTGGCAACTACACCATCATCATACATGATCGTAAAACTGACGCAATGGATATAGTTAGCAAAGCAACAAGCAGCAGCCCCCCTTATAAAATATCTGGGGCACGCCAAAATAGTTTCCTTGTCAAGATGCCTCCTGCCGCTAGTTATCATTGACGCATCGCTGACATAAACATCCGCCATCTCGATAAGCCATGCAAAGTTTATTATGGAAACATTGAGCAAACCAGATTTTTTTGCAGACCTATTCTCTGGTTATACCTAGTTGTTTCTCATCATCATCAACCAGCCGACAAGTATACCTCGCGGCCCCAAGCACCATGTCTCTGGCGCAGCACTTGACCGTCGAGGATGAATTCGAGTGCGACCTGCCAGACGAGAACCCCAACCATGCGCAAGGCTCGTGGCGGCGCATGAGCTTTGATGCTTTTGCGCCAGTGCGGCCGCATCTAGATATCGCAGCGGATACACCGAACCCAGAGGCTGCCTATAAAGCGTCGACCCTGCGAAGAATCGGTGAGTGGTAAATTCCCTTTGTGCGCGCGGTAAGACTCTGGTCCGGCTAATGATACCCGCGAACCAACAGTTCAGGTCGCGCTCGCCGTGAGCTTTTGCTTTCTCGCTTCGGGCATCGTGTTTGGGTTTGCCTCGATCAAGCCGATTCTTGTATATGAAGGCGTCTACAGCGAGTTTTGCAGCAACGGTGCAGTAATGCGGACGGAGGGAGGGAAAGGCGACGGCGGAGGCGGCCGTGGACAGCCGTGCGCAGAGCAGGAGATACGGTTGAATCTGCTCTTCATCGTGGCGTCGGTGACGACCAACACGTCGAGTTTGTTTGCAGGGTATACGCTGGATCGCTTTGGTCGGCGGTGGTGCGCGACGGTGGCGGCGGGCTTTCTGGCGGTTGGCGCGCTCATGATGGCCTCACATGGCAACATGTTGTACAAGCTGGACGGGTATTTGCTAGGCAACTTTTTCCTGAGCCTGGGCGGGACGTTTCTCTTTCTCCCTAGCTTCCAGTTATCCAATGCATTTCCAAAGTACGCGGGGCTCGTCGTGGCCCTCATCACCTGCGCCTTTGACGCGTCCTCTGCCGTCTTCTTCCTCTACCGCCTCGCCTGGGAGGCGTCGCAGCACCGCATCCGCATCGCTCACTTTTTCCTAGCCTACCTCTGCGCCGTGCCCACCGCCATCGTGGCCGCCGAATGGACCGTCATGCCGCGGCAGCGCTACCACACCCTGCCCGAGCTGGAGCGCAAAATGGCCAAGGCGCGCAACGACGCCGCCGACGTGCACGCCTCAGACGACGACGTGTCGGATACGCAGTCGCTGCTGCGCGTGCGCAGCCACCGCGCCGAGCACAGGCGCGACAAGCTGCAGCGCATCGAGCATATTGCGGGCGGCATCGGCGAGCGCGTCGACCGCAGGCTGCAGCAGGCGGCGCTGCAGCAGAGCGACGGCGTCTGGGGGCTCTTGCACGGGCGGCCGGTCGCGGCGCAGATGCGCACACCCGTCTTTGCGCTGCTGCTGTGCGTCACGGCGTTTCAGATGCTGCGCATGAACCTGTTTATCGCAACCATTGGCTCCCAGTACCGGTACATGCTCGGGCCAGACGGCGAGACGGCCATTACGAACCTGTTCAACGCGGCGCTGCCGATTGGCGGCGTGGCGGCGACGCCGCTTATTGCGCTGCTGCTCAACAGCTGCAGCGTCGCTACTGTGCTGACCGTCATGACAGGGTACGTGGCCGTGATGGGCGTGTTGAACTGCTTGTCGTCTGTGCCGGCTGGCGTCGCGACCGTAGTCGTCTTTGTGACCTTTCGACCTTTTTACTACTCTGCTGTCTCGTAGGGCTTCACAGATCCCCCTCCCCGGGAGTTTACATTCCGTTCTTGCTAATTCGATTATTTCTTCTTTTAGATATACCGCTTCCAAGATTTTCGGGTTTGCCACTTTTGGCCGGGTATATGGCACCGTCATTTGCGTGTCTGGCGTCTTTAACCTTGTGCAGCCTGCGGTGGAAAGCTGGCTGAGCGTGCAGCTGCAAGGGAACCCGCTGCCGCTAAATATCGGCTTGGGGGTTGTAGGCACCGTGTTGGCGGCACTCTTTACAGGGTACGTAAAGTGGCAGAGTGTTGAGAATCGCAAGAGCTCGTCGCATCCTAATGGCCATCATAATGGAGGGACGTTGTATGGAACAGTAGCGTCATAGAGCATAGACTTAGATCAATAGTTTACACAAGTTCCCTTGATCAAAATTGTGACATCACCGATTCGACATGACTTCTCAATATTGTTTTTTTTCACATCGCACACGTTACAATGGCTGAGCTTCTAGATGTTGGGAAGAGATATCTGTGTAACCAATGCGTCGGCCTGTGTTCTCGCTGCATATACGTTTTCCAAAGGAAGTATATAGCATCACTGCAGGTCGAAGTCGAATACATGTAGCTATTTATACATTGGAAAACTTAGCAAAATGTCACTTGCCCCATCTAAACCTAATGATTCAGGACAATGCATAAAAGAAGAACCCCAAGTATCTATCGGATCTAGGACCTCGTAGCATGCTCATACCGCAACAGCGCTCTGTGAATCAACTGCAGTCCCAAGTCGTCATTGTCAAACTCTGACCGTGTCGCCCCCGGCGTAACCGGCCCTCGTTTTCTAGGCAGCCCGCCCCCTCGCGTCGCGCACGAGTCAAAGTCAATCAAAACCAACCCCGGCCCGTCATTGACAAACATGACATTGTCCGGCACGACATCATTGTGCACCAGCTGCAGCCCGTGCAGATGCCTAACCGCCGCCCGAATCTGCTCCATGCAGCGCTCCGTGTCGACGGCGGCGCCGCGACGCATTCGCTCCGCCAGCGTCTCGGCATACTTGTCAAAGCAGAGTCCCAGAATCTCTCCGCCGGCGCCCCCCGCGACGTCGCAGCCCCGGAACCGGGCGAGGTTAGGATGCGGGTAGCTGCGCAGGCGCTGGCAGATGCGTGCCTCGTGGGCGACGTAGCGTGCGAGCGTTGGGGAGCCGTCGTAGGCGTCGACACGGACGCGCTTGACAAAGATGCCGGCCTTTTCGGGCTCGTCGTCATCGCAGCGGTGGGCGCCGGGGTCGAGCGGCGGAAAGAGGTGTGTCCGGTCAACGTGCTGCAAGGGACCGCACGAGGCGGCGGCGGGAAGCGCATCGCGGGACGGGTACCGGCCGGGGACACGAGCGGTCCAGAACTCGGTCTTGTTGCGCTGGTACACGACAGACGTGTACAGGAACATGTGCACGCCGTCAATCTCTCCCCAGCGCTCCTTTATTGAGTACAACTCCCATTCGGATTCCATCAGTGCGAGTTCTTGTTTCAGTGAGGGCGCCAGAAGATGGGGATGTGGCCGGAAAGCATGTCCTCGCAGAAGACGAATGTGACGAGAGGAACAGACAGAGAGAGAGGTGAGAAGAAGAGGAGGAGGGGAGGAGGGGTTTCCCTGTTTTGTTTTCTCCTTTGTGCATCAGCCCACGAATCCTGTGTGACACTGGCGGTGCATGCAGTAGCGGTGGGAAAGCATCATTTTCCTCACACTTGGTCCTCATCTGATGCACACATGACAGGACTGCATTGCGTTTTTCTTGTACGTGGATCGGACATGACTCTTGGCAGTGGAGGGGTCGGGGCTGGCCCATGCGAGGAGGAGGAGAAACAAGCTTGTTTTGCGGAGTAATGGAAAAGAGAGAAACACGGAGTTGATGAGGAGAACTGAGCCCGAGTTTCGAAAGGATTTATAAAAGAAAATCTAGCTTATTCCCGGCTGCGCCATGCAACCCACGTTTTTCCAAGACGGATCGGGTCCCGGACCGATCGGACTCGTGTACCCGGCACAAGGTTCAAAAAGAAAATACACAAACTGGCAATGAGAAAACAAACAGTCGGCGACGACAAAAGCTTCCTGCGCTTTGTATAATAATAAGGATAGACAAAAGAAGCAAACTAATACGTAATGACAGGCAGCAAATTGTGGAAACTAGTTGTATCCTTGCACTGTCGCCACTGGGGCGGGCTTGGCAGCAGGCCCCATGTTGTTGTATTGCACTGGGCTTGGTGCATAGACGGGCGGCGGCGGCGCGACTGACACGGGAGGAGGAGGAGCAATGAATTGTGCGGGCTGCTCAATGTCGTTGGCAGCCTTGTTTCGTCGGTGCTTGAGCAAGATGCCGCCGAGGACGGCGATGGCGATGACGAAGATGATGGGGAGGATGATGAGCTTGATCGCTCCGCCGATGAGACCCATTGTGGGAAGGGGAAGCGGGGAGTGTGAATTGAGCTGAGCTTTGGGGAATAAAGAGGGTCCGAGTTGTATGTTCCGAGTAGTGAGGATGATTCTGCTGTACTAGACGGTTTGACGGGTATTAATATTGCAGTATTACAATGTGAAATTCTAGGACGTTTAATCCGTAGCATCTACGCCAAAGGACAGACTGCTTGTATTATATCCGTGGAAGAATTGTCTATATCACATTTCTTGCTCAGACATCTGTGCCGCTATACCCGGGCGTTGGATTGATTTCCTCTCTCTGTTTCACAGAGTTTTCATTTCCCAAGATGCTTTCCATCTTGATAGGTCCTATCCCCTGCAACGTTTGTGATCAAGGTGTCAACCAGCGCTTCGAGACATCTTTTCGCTGGGCGATGCCTATGGAGACGGTGTTTACAGCCACAGCGCCAGCTTCGGCAAACTTGAGCCGAACCGTTGAAGCGGACATCTCCGCACGGATGGATGAAGCGTAGCGTCGGGGTTGGGGTTGTTGATTAGGGGCAGTCATTGGCCAACTTGCCCCTGTCTGGCTTACTCTTGTGCCAAGAAGCTAGCGAGTTTTGGAAGAGGATTCAACCATATTTAGCACTCGGAGGATTGGCAAATTCTATTCTAAATCATGTCACCGTCAACCGTGTGGTCTGCATGTCGATGCTACAGCACTTTGCCCATCAGCCCACGTTGCGTCGCCGTTTTCAAGAAAACTTGCATCTCCGGAGATATTGAATCTAGATGAAGAGCTCGTTTCTTGTCACGCTTGGGAACTGATTCGTGCTGATGTATCTCATTTTATACAGTTGGACGGCGCTTACAGCAGAGTCAAAACATGTCCCCACCTGCACAGCCTCGTGGCCGCCGACCGCACTCATCAGGTGCCTCGTTGCGAAGCTTGCCAGTGAAAATTAACAGTGACGGTGGTTGCAGATGGAAGGAAGAAACAGTACAGACACATAGATTATTGGCTGGCGGGCAATGTTCGGGATAGCGGCCAACGAAAGATGAGACAGTTGGATATTCCGGGCTACAAAGCGAACGAATATGCCCAGTCGCCGGTGCCGTGGCCAATACTCAAACCGTACAAGCTTTTCCTCCCTTTCACTTGGATTGACACGGCGTTGCACGCGTGGTGCCATCTGTGTGAGTGACGTTGGCATCGCGGCATGGGCTCGCCATGCTTGATGAGTGTTTCGGCTGCCAGTATGCTAGACAATTACTCAGAATTTAATTATTCTCAAAAGGGAAAATCAAAAGACGACGAGGGAATTTGTCACGGCAAAGGTGGCTTCAGAAGCAGTTCGGGGGCACCTTGTAACATTTTTAGTGCGTGACAACAGCGCTCATGCTCACGTAATGAGGAATGAAGAGATTAAAGATGCGGTGCGCATGTGCAGAGGTGGAGAAAGCATATTACCATGCTCAGTCCTTGACTGCTTCATTCATGTACGGAAAGGATTCTCAGCCGCTTGTGCCAGCCGTTGCCATCAGCTTCTCTCGCCACGGCAAAATGTCCAAAAAACGAGACTTTGGCATTTATCTTACCGTCAAAATTAGCCAACGCATGAGCTCGCGAATGCGCATGGCTTTTACTCAACTGCTTTCTTAAACAATCCGAGTAACTTGCTCATGGCCAAAGAATTTCCCGCGAAACGCAGCGCAACACTGCCAACGACAAGCAGGCGACGAAAGCGCTATATATTGCCTGAAAACATTTGAGATTCAATTCACACATAATCCCCAGAAGCTGGCTATTCATTTCTTCTCAATCTCCCAATTGTGATTTGGGAAGGTGTAAACCTGGGCCGAAGCTAGTTCGCGGATGTGTTTGCACTGCTGTCAAGCCCGAGATCTGCCTTCTTCACACTCTTCTACTTGATGGAGCTGTTGCTTCCATTTTCCATATTTCAGTTGCCTTTGCGAACCAGCATGCTTCGGTGGCTTTCTGCCCCCGGGCATGGCGTCCCCATTCAGCTCATCCTGCATAAGATCGCTCCCCCGCGGTGACAAGAATCTTTGCCGCTGGATTTCTGACTTTTACGCAAAGCACATGATGCATGGGATAATATGGCCAAGAAAAGTAGAGTTCAATGGCCGTCTAATACTGTTTGTAATTATCAATATTTCGGAATATTTGTTTGCATCATTCTTGGCTGACAAGAGCGAATCTCGGGCGGGCAGGGCGGCGATATTTTTTGTCACCCTTTCCTTCGATGCAGACAAAGCTGCGACCTTCTCTCTTGACCGCCAAAAATACTAACTCAACCCCGCACAGTAAGGGGCAAGTTGGGCTAGAGTCATCTTCTTCCCGTCGTCAGACTTGTCGGTTCTTCTAACCAGCATCGCTGAGAGTAAGTAACGAGTACTATGCGACATCACAGTCTACCCTCACCTTGACTGCAATACATTGTACGCTACGGTCTTTGCTCTTAATATCACAATGCCTGTAAAGAACTCCTCAGGACGTGGCTTTTGTGCTGGCTTTTGGAATAGGATTCGCCGCACAAAGAACCCTTCTAAAAGCGAGCAAGACTCCAGTCTCAAAACCCAAAGCGCAGCCAAGACGAACCTGCAGACTCCTGACGAAGGCCTCAATCCTCATGAGCACCCGCCAGTAGGGGAACTCACCAGTGTCAGCCCTACTGAGCAGCCCTCCTCGGATGACAGTTCTCTTTGGAATCATGCATACAATGTGCTCGAAGAACAGGATCCAGACGGCATTTTTAAGGCATACCATGATATTCTCTCGCGACTTTACGCGGAATGTGAGTCACTACCAATTCTGTCCTAACCAGCAAATACCTAATCTCAACAGTTCGGGATGATGCCACTTCATCACCACCTGCGTCTGATGGTGGCAGTTGCAATCGGGCACCGGATCTGCCCTCGTTGCACGATCCAGTTCAACGCCGAGAGCTCCTTATCGCCGTCACCAATATCGGCCTGCAGCAAATGAAGGATCAATCAATATCTCTTCGGCTTTGGGGGCACGAGCTCCGTCTTAAAAATGCCATCACTGATGCCATCCCGGTGATTGAAGGCATCCAGAAAATTGTCCAAAACGCTGTAAAGGATGTTCCGTACGCTGCCGCGGCCATGGCTGGTGTCTCGCTAGTTCTTCCACTCCTCTTGAATCCAAGCATCGCTGAAAATGATCATCGCAAAGGATTTGACTATGTTACCTCACAGATGGGCTACTACATTGAGATGGAGGTCCTTTTTCTACCTGCGGAGCTGCAAGGTAGTCTCAGAGACCAGCTGAAGCAGCAAATCCAGGCCTTGTACGAGAATATTATTGAATTCGAAATTCGGAGTGTGTTGCACTTCTTTAGCAGCCGAATCACGCGATTTTTCAAGGGAACAATTCTTTTTGACGATTGGAAAGGCAAACTGGACGAGATCCAAAAGCTGGAGAATATGGTTCAGCAGAGGCTCAGTTCGGCAGTATCCGGCGAGAGCATGAAGCACCTGGAATCACTCAAAGAAGATGCAAATATGATGCGTCAAAAACTCGATATCATCATCGGCCAGCTGTATACCATGTCCAGCGTCTGGAAGCGCATGGAACGGCTAAAGCTGGGCAAAATGGATCAAGAATATCTCGCGGCTTTGCAGGCTACTGACTCACGTCTTGCTAAGCGAGCCTTGGAGAGTTCCAAAGAAAAGCCGCTCCTAAAGTCGTATACATGGATTCTATGTGATGCACATTTCAAGCAGTGGCAGACGGATCAAGACAAACACCAACTCTGGATCAGCGGTGATCCCGGCAAAGGCAAAACCATGCTTCTATGTGGAGTCATTGACGAATTCATGAAACAACCGGACGAGCATCTAAACGTCTCCTTTTTCTTTTGCCAGGCTACCGATGCTGGCTACAATAATGCAAACGCAGTGGTGCGTGGCCTTCTCTGCATGCTCGTCAAACAACAGCCCGCACTCATGGCGCATATTCGGAAGAGCTGCCAAGACGGAATGGGCAAGACACAGTCTTTAGGTACAACGGCTTGGGAAGCGCTGTCTGAGGTCTTCATCGAAGTCTTGAATGACCCAATATTGAATCACACTTACCTTATCATCGACGCATTGGACGAATGTGTGACTGATCAAGACTCTCTTCTCAAGCTGGTTCTAGCGACTTCTTATGTCAAAGAGGCGAAATGGCTCGTTTCAAGCAGAAATGATCTGATTTGGCCTCATGTCGGCGGACAGGAGTTGTTCGGTGATTCCACTGTACCCCTCCTGAAGAGGCGTGTCCACCTCAAGCTTGAAGATAAGCAGGACTCGATCACCACCTCTATTGATGCCTACATATCCAACGCGATTGAGTCCTTAAGAGGAAGCGGACAGAAAAAATTCGACGATATCACTGTTGACCTTGTTAAGCATCATCTTGTTCAAAATGCAGAAGGAACTTTTCTGTGGGTGGCCCTGGTTTGCAAGGCGCTGGCGCATCCCGACGTCTTAGTCGGGGACATCAAAAGACAGCTAGCATCGCTTCCTAAAGGGTTGAAGCCTTTGTACTCGGAGATGCTGAAGAGAATCAGACGCTCCGAGTATGAAAGTCTGTATCAGCAGCTTTTGTCGATCATGACTGCAGTGTTTCGACCCTTGACATTCATGGAGTTGAGGGCCCTCTCCTCTCCATCACTTGACGACTACGATGACAGGGATCTAGAAAAAAGAATTTCTCGCTGTGGTTCATTTCTAACAGTCGAGGATAAAACCGTGAGATTCGTACACAAGTCGGCGAAAGACTACCTGCTTGGCGAAGGAGGCTTGGTGGCCAGATCATCAGACTGGTCAGCGCAGCACTACACCATATTCTTGACGGCTCTGAAGCTCCTGACGTCAACTCTGCGACGTGACATGTGCAAACTGGATTTTTGGGGGCCCCTTTCTGAACGAGACTCGCGACCTGACTTGGAGCCGCTGACGCCAATATCCTACGCGGCTGTCTTCTGGTTGGATCATTTCAGAAACTCGGCATTCAAAGAGGGCTTCGACACTGCTCGCCGAAAAGAAGTGGCTGATCTGATGTGCAATTTTATTCGAGAAAAATACATATACTGGTTAGAAGCCCTTAGTCTACTGGGAAATCTTTCCCACGTAATGGGGCCTTTGAATGAGTTGAGTGGATTCATGGTGAGTAGGCGGCAAGAATGGCTTCACAGTGGACGAGCTAACAACCAATAGGCTAGTCTTGATTTAGGGCACAATCGTTGTCTAGTGGAAGATGCATATCGCTTTCTACAGTTGAACAAGTTCGTCATCGAGGAGGCGCCGATGCAAGTCTACATTTCTGCACTTCTGTTCAGCCCAGCTAAAAACCTCATCTACCAAATTTGCAAGGACCGAGACGAAGGACCCGAGTGGTTGACAATTCAACGGGGTACTCAAGATGACTGGAATGGTTCCATTCGGTCTTTGGGAGCTCATCAAGGCCAGGTGACAAGCCTTGCGTTTTCACACGACAGTCAGTGGCTAGCTTCAGGCTCTTTAGATAAGACCATCAGGATATGGGATGTTAGCACTGGAGATTGCTTGACAAAAATCAACTGTGGTCGTCCCTATAAACCGATTGCCTTCCGTGGCGATGATCTGCAATTGGTCTCATATTCTCAACCCCGATGGTTGGGGGAACAATCTGGATTCTTGGCACTATGGAACACAAGAACCGGCGCTAAACAGAGGTCTTTTGAACACCATAATGGAGGTGTCACTTCATATGCTTGGTCTAAAGAAGGCCAGCGGCTCGCCTTAGTCTCTGGAGGCGCATTACAAATATGGGACATTGACACTAAGATCGGAAATTGCCTGACATTGCATAAAGCTTCTGGACTGCGGGAGGTGGCTATCTCTTCCGACAGCCGCTACATCGCTGCCAGCGGAGCAGGGTCGACGCTCAATATTTGGGAACTAGGCACCAACGGCTATCAAATGATGACTGCAAAAGTCGTTAATGAAAGAGTACGGTCATTAACATTCTTGAATGGTAGCGGACTTTTAGCTCTTACTTCCGGAAACATGGTCGAAATTTTGGCAATTAAGACTCTGGAGTGCCAAAGTATTCTTCAAGGCCATGACAAACCGGTCTTGACTCTGAATTACTGCGCGAAGAACCAGACGCTTGCTTCGACCTCAGATGACAGGACCTTGAAATTATGGGACACTCGTAACAACTGTTGCTTGCGAACTTTTTCGACACAAAGCTTAATAGGGGAACCGACTCTCTCCCATGATAATCAACTGGCGGCATTCAGCATGAGTAAGGAAATTCACATCTTGGACATGAGTCTCAACGCTGGCACGGCGACTATTGCTCGACACAAATGTGAGCGATTGGAAGTTGTGATTCTCAATAATGGCCAGAATTTTATGACGCTATCGGCCGACGCAGCAATACTTTGGGACGCAGTCTCTGGTGATTGTTTGCATACTTACACATATTCCAGCTTCGACGAAGAAGTGCGCAGCCGTGTCGGCCGAATCTACTTTGAACCTTATCCAGTGGCATACAATAACCAACGGCAAGTAGTGCTTTGCGATGGCAATAATGTCATATTATGGGACACTTGCTCCAGTGATCCAGATCGAGGCGCGCACTTGACAACTCTGGGAGGTCACGATCACAGAGTAGAGGCGGTGGCAATTTCCGTCCGTGGGCATCGAGTCGTGTCGCAGTCTCTAAGGGAAATTAAAGTCTGGGACGTCGAATCTGGCGAATTTTCAATACCAGATGACCTTTCGGAACAGTCGGGACGGGGCTGCGTCCTGGCTATCTCCGCCGATGGGCGGCTGGTTTCCTCGATGGCTAATGACGGGGTTATCAGTGTGTGGGACACTGAGACTGGCCACTTACTGGCGACCAAGAACATCGGATTCTTCAGATTAGAGAACCAGAATCTCTTGCTATTCTCACCGAACGGACAACGACTTGCGTTTTTGTATGATGCCGATTCTATCGAGACTATGAATGTCCATTCCAAAGACAGCTTGCGGTTTGAGAACTGCGCGTCCAACCCCGTTTCTATGGCGTTCTCCGACGACGGGCACCGCATTGTGTCCTTAGCAGAAAAGACGGTGAAAATTTGGGATTGCAGTTCCGGGCAATGTCTCCAAACCTTTAACGTTATTTCCTCTCTATTTGCTTCCAGAGTCTCTTTTGACCCACAGAACAATGACCGGCTCCTCACAAACATCGGAGCACTCGAGATTCCGCCTTTGCGAAAGTTGCAAGTTGAACAATACTCGGAGGACTCTTCGACTCCAGACATCTATTTGCAGCATGGCATCAGTCAGGATTCATGCTGGATCGTACATCGCGGAAGAAAGGTGTGCTGGATTCCAAATGTTTATCGTTCTTATGATTATGCTGTCAAAGGGCCAATGATTTGTGTAATAGCATGCAGAGCGGGTTTGGCTTGGTCGGCGACGTTGAAGCTAGAGTAAGCTGAACAAGATATATGCGCACATTTTGGTACGTTAAGACTTTCTCTATATTTCCCGTTTTCGACTTACAAGAAACGACATGTGGCTATTTCGACTTGTCGTGGTTGATGCGCGACTCATCTAATTCGGACAAGGATATTGACAGCTTGATGATCAAGTCTGAATTAAAAGCAACTGAAGATTCTCATCCAAAAGAATAATGGCAAACATGGCATAGATGGTGCCAAGTCTACAGACAACACGGTCTTGTTGCAACTATACAGGTACAGACATACACTTTATAGGCTACAAGAGGTTCAATTTGTTATTGTTATATTATATCCTAGGCCGTCTATGCTCGAAATGTTCTATAATACGTCTAGCGACTGATTGTATACAGGTCGCGCTCATAGGTGCACTAGATGGCCTGCCCAATCACCACTCCGCTCAGCAGGCAGCCAGTTGACTTCCCCCACCTTCCCCCACCATGTGACGAAGTCTCAATCATCAACATTGTCATACGCAACATCCAGGTCCTGGTCATTCCGACATTGTCATCCGACGTGCCTTGACATTCTTCCTATCCCATCAGTCTCTATATCTGCGCATTCCGGATTTTGCCCGTACCTGGCACCCACACGACGCAGACGAGCCAACATTGCCACCGCCTCGAACTGGTCCGACGACCCTTTTGGCCCGAAACCATCAGAAAGCAAATCACCACCGATAGATACAATACCACACAAAACATAATCATAGAGGCACACCTCTCTTTTTCTCCCACAAACCATGAACTATATTTACTCGACAGTCAACACTCTGCGGGACAGGTACACGCCCGTCTCGCACACGTCCACCTTTCGCCAGACCGGCCAGATCACGCCCGAGGAGTTCGTCGCCGCCGGCGACTACCTTGTCTACAAGTTCCCGACCTGGGCCTGGGGCGACGCCGACGACGAGAGCCGTCGCGCGAGCCACCTGCCCCCCGGCAAGCAGTACCTCGTCACCCGAAACGTGCCGTGCGACCGCCGCCTGAATGACGACTTTGCCGGCGACGCGGGCCACGAGGAGTCGGTCGTCCACGACGGCTTCCGGACCGCGGCGAGCGGCGGGGGAAGCGGTGGTGCTGGAGGTGGCGGCGGCGGTGCGGGGGACGACGAGGATGGATGGCTGAGGACGGGCGGCCTGGCGAGCTCGCAGCCGCTCAAGGCAAAGGATGTCCGCACCGTGGACGATGCGGGGAATGTGGGCGCGGCGGATGAGGACGAAGACGAGGATGACATTCCCGACATGGAGGATGAGGATGATGACGAGGCTATTATCCGCGATGCTGGCGCCGGCTCGCAAAAGAGGTGCGACATTTCTCGAATATTATTTTCCTACCAGCCAACACCACATCCCTTCCCCCTTGCATCTACAATCTACTAACCCAAGGATGCAAACAATCCTCGCAGCGGCCGACGCACATACACCCTCTACATCATGTATACGCCCTACTACCGCACCCCGCGCCTCTACCTCTCGGGCTACCGCGCCGACGGCCAGCCGCTGCCCCCGCACGACATGATGGACGACATTGTCGGCGACTACAAGGACAAGACCGTCACCCTCGAAGACTTTCCCTTTTTCGCAAATAATATCAAAATGGCCTCGGTGCACCCCTGCAAGCACGCTCCCGTTATGAAGTCGCTGCTGGACCGCGCCGACGCTGCCCTGCGCATTCGCAGGGACAAGATGCGTGCGGCAAAGGGGGACAACAACAGCAAGCAGACACCGATGACGACGGCGACGGCGGCAGAGGGGCTGGCAGAGGGGATTGGGAAGCTTGATGTTAGGGGCGCGCAAGAGGTGGCGGATAAGGATGAGTGGGAAGAGGTGCAGCAGACGGAGGTGCTGGATGAGAATGAGGTGGCGATTCGCGTGGATCAGTATTTGGTCGTTTTTCTCAAGGTACGCTTGTTTATTTTTTCGTCCTTTCTTTGCTTGTTGCTTGACTCTGTGATATTGGTACTAACAGATGCAGTTCATGGCCAGCGTCACACCCGGCATCGAGCACGATTTCACCATGGGCGTGTAAACTGGAAACGATGCTAAGTGATGGAGTTGAGCGACGTTGCGAAACATTTTGATCAAATACATTCAACAGTATTACAGGCACGGAAAGCATGATCTCTCTTTATCCGTGCTCATGGCGTCTTTTCTTTGGGTTTCTCTTTTTGATTTGTTCGTTTTTTTGTCAGTTTTCGTCAAACAAGTAGGATGGATAGTTTGAGCTGAATACAATAACATGTGCAAACTTTTACCGGCCCATTGTCAACATGGCAGCACAACGTGAGCTCAATTCATATCGAACATCAAGACGGAGAAAAAAAAAGTCTATACAATTGGTCTAATCGGGTCGTGCTCACGACAATGAACATGTATGTACAGATCAAACACGTCGTGGCTGGAAAAGAAAAGTCTACGCAAAGAATATACATTTTCCCCGTCCCATGCATCACCCATTCAAGAACATGAAAGCAAAAACATGGCATCCGTGTCAAAAGTTCTCAAGTACAAGCTCGCTCCTGTGATCCCAATGATGATTTCGCCCTTCTAAAGAAAATGTATGGTAGGTGTTGTAGCCACGCAAAGAGGGGGGTATAAAAACAGTGAATGAATGAATAAAGTCCCTGAATCCCGCCCTAAATCGATTCCTTGGTGCAAGAGTCATGGACAAAGAAACATAGAAAATGGTCGTGTAAAACGTGAAACAGTGTCGTTGCAAATAGCCAAGAAAAAAATAACCATGGCTCAAGGGGTAAACGTAGGGATGTATACCAAGACCCAGCATACGACATGAAAACGGACAGTCTTGCTCAAAACACACACGTCTCATGTCGCGCAGCCAGTCGACGAGCACACTATGCCACGCCAAACGGAGCGCCAAAGTTGGTCGTTGTGCGAAGCTTGAGCGGAACGTCCACATCGAGCGGCTTAACGTCCACGGGCATGTCAGAGCCATTCAGATTTGGTTTGCCGTCGTCGGCCAGCTGTGACTTGATGACGGTGGGCAGGGCCTCCTCCTCGCTGTGGCTGATGCCCTCGAGCTTCTGATTGACGCGGGCCCAGAAAATCTCGTCCTGCGCGGGAATGTTCTTCACCATGAGCGGGCCTTTGAGCGGGATATCATCCTTGGGCTCGAAACGAGGCTGAAGCTGCGTCTCATCGACATCGTCGACCAAAACATCTTCATGTGGCTTGACCTCCTCTGCAACAGGGTCTACGGGCTCTGGCTCCGGAGCGGGTTCAGCTTCATGGACGTCTCCTATGACAGCCTTGTCGACTGCCGTGGGCGTCGTTGCCTCGCTCTGACCAGCCGTCATACTGCCGTCGAGTGTCGTCATGGTGGGAAAAAGCGATAATGAGTGGTTGGGCGTGTGTCCGGCGTGCATGGTTCTGCGACGCATCTCACCGGCTGCGAGTGCTTGCATCGTCTGAGCCTTGTACGAGGATCGTCGGTCGGGGGCACCCTCCAGCTCCGTGGAGTTCTGATCCGCGGGTGGCGATGTTGCGGGCGAAGACCTTACAGAAGACTTGACAGAAGACTGTGTAAAAGTGTCGCGGACTGCGTTTGCCTTGATGAAGATGCCGTCCAGCTTGGGGTCAATCTCGTGGACGTCGATGAGAGGTATTGGTGCGTCGCTGGACTTGTTGCGGAAGGCAAGAAAGTCCCGAGCAGACGATGTCTCGGGCTGGGTACGTGGATCGAGAGGTAAGGTCGCGGGCTGCTCGGGATTGCCTGTCGGAGAGGCGCGCGACGTGTTGCTGCTGAGAAAGTGTGGTCGGCGCGAGGCACCCTGCAGACCAGGCGGAAGCGAGTCGGCATGCAGCTTGGCACCGGCGGCAGGAGAGACCAGGCCGCTCAATTGGCTGGGCGGCGAGATTGTGGACTTGAGGCCGACATTCTCGCTCTCGAGATGCTGGACACGGTCGCGCAATGCATGCAGCTCGCGTTGCATGGCCGCCTTTTCCGTGAACCATGACTGGCGCATGTCATCCATTATGGTGCGCTCCTCCTGGTAGACCTCTTCAGCGCGTTTGCGATTGGCCTCGAGGTATTTGCGCTCGGCCTCCCAGGCATCGCGGATGAGCGAGTTTTGTTGGGCGAGACGCTGCACAAGATGCAGCGACGTCTGCTGCGGCGCGGCAGCATCTGCAGAAACAGAGCGGAAGAGCGACGTGGCAATACCCATGCTGGACGAGAGAGCATCGCGGGGCAGATTGCCGGCAGGAGGAGGCGGCATTGGGGGTCCGGGCGCCCTGGCGACGCCAATATCGGTGGGCGAGAGGCTGCTATCGCGACGGAGGGAGGGGTCGAGGGAGGAGAAGAGAGGCATGTAGGACGACGCATAGTTGAAGTGTGGCGCAGAGGGAGCGATGCCGGGGGGCGCAACGACAGCCGAAGAGGTGCGTGTGTGGTATTCGTGGATTGGTTGCAAGTTGTAGGTGGAAGACTCGGGCTGGCTGGCGGACGGAAATGAGGTAGAGAGAAGGGCGTCAGAATCAAAGCCGCCCGAGGGAAGAAAGGCGTCGGAAGATTGCCTCGTCATTGTGAGGGGCGGCGATGCAGGTATGCCGCTACCATGGCGCGACCAAAGAGCAGCGTGAATTGTATGGAATCTCAACAAAGAGCAGTTTTCGGTCTAGAAGACGGGGAGGCTGCACCAAATTCTTCAACCAAGGTGACACTGCGAGAAAATAGATCAATACGCGGACTAGCGTGGGACTGCAGGGTCGTCGGGATGTGTACTGCAGGGTCTCGTGGCGAGTAGCGGAGAGAGGTGAGAGACTGAGAGTCAGAGAGAGGCAGAACAGCCAAGACCAGGGTCCAGAGAGAAAGCGGAGAGCAAGGACGAGGATGGAATGGCTTGTCTGCGGGTGCCGGGGTGGTGGTGGCCAAGAGCGGAGATGGGTGCGTTGTTGATTGCAAGGATGGTGGCTTGAGTATTGCGTCGAGGGCCAGGGTTGACCGGGCAGGGACGGGTTGACAAGTCGACGATGGCGTTGATGGTGTTGAAGGGGTGCGAGACAGAAAGAGGCGTCCGGAAGCGGGTTCTCAACGAGAAGCGGTCGTTCGGTGGTGGCAGCAGCAGCAGCAGCAGCAGCAGCAGCAGCAGGTCGCGCGCGATGCGTGGCGCGAGTCGGGTTGGCTGCGCTGCAGAGGGATGCGTTGGAGAAGAAGATGTTGGGGGAGATTAGCAGGGCACGGGTGGTGATGGTGGTGTGTGTTTGTTTGCAGCAAGCAGAGAGGGAAGCAGCAAACGAGTCGAGAGAAGAGGCCACACGAGATGCACGAGATGGAGTCGACTCGTACCTACCTAAACTCATTGGTGGACTTTTTCGGGCTTTTTGGGGTGACTTGATTTGCTGGTTTCAGTGGCTTTGGGCGTGCCTGGCCAGTGGCTTTCGGTGGTAATTGCGGCATTTTGAATGGTTGACGTCCTGGAGCCGCCCTAAAGCGCGCTGGAGCTGACCCAGAAATGCCCCAGAACTGCCCGAGCTTCTGCTACAATTCTGCGCTTTGGTCTGCAAGTACCTAGGTAGGTACCTGTCCAATGTACCTCTTCTGCAGCTGCTTCCTTTGAAATAAGCAACAGACGAACTATGGAAATGTAGATTATTTATCATTAAACATGTTTCATTATATCATTCGGCCGAAAAAAATCCTCCTTTAAGCCCAACTGCAGCCTGCGCTCTCGTGCTGTGACTTTCGCGACGCGAACAGGTACCGGCACATGCCTGCAGGGACCCCTCTCTCCCCTTGTTACCCCAAGATGGAGGATTCTAATCGGCACTTGGCCTCGGCCCGCCCCTTTGAAAAAGCAAAAGGTTGCAGACCGAGAATAAATGGTCTCCGGAATTAGAAATCCAGGCATTTCTTTCGTTTATTTTCTTTTGCCTTTTTCTTTCCTTCTTCCTTCGCTAATAACCAATCAGCCTCTCGCTTTCTCCGGAGCTTCCTCCGAACATAAGACGCCACGGCGCAACTAGTCCAGCTGCCCTCATTATACGCCCTCTATTCATATGGATTTCACGCCTCTCTAGGGACCCTGTGTGACGCCTCGGATGAGCTTATTGTTGTATTGTTTGTTGTATTAGACAAGATTTTGCTCCAACGGTCGACCTACCAGGCATCTCTGTTAGCCTCAACTGCCGCGTACCCTGCCAAAACCATTGACCGGCTGGCGGTGTGATCGAAGGCCACCCTCCCCCGGACAAGAATAAGTGACAATGCCTCTCATCTCGCTTCTCATTTCGTGTCTATTCTTCTGTTCACGTACAAGACGTCATAGCTCTTGGGGCTCTTTTTCTTCGGTTGCTTACACACTCGACCGAGAACAGACTCGGCTATCGGCGAATTATATCCTTCACATGCCAACCAAATCCTAAGCACAAATAAACTCTAATTACCACAGCAACTCACCATCTACACTTTGTGCTTCACGATTGATATAAATAACAAAAGCGCAATACGTAAAACTCGTACAGCCTACTCCAGCCAAGTCGCCGGTTGTCCACAAAAGAAAATCAGCCAAGAAAGGGTGAAACAAAGATGTGCAGCATGAGAATGAGAAAAGTAAAAGATCGAGACCATTCTTCTTCCTGATACTGGCGAATACAAGTTTCCTCACAGCCACTTCTCGCCCGTGATGTGTTGTTCTCAGGTCAACTACCAAGCAGTGACAAGGCGCTTGTCGCACTCATCACTCACAGCTTGCTACGGAAATCGCAGTCAATGCATCGCGGTGACAAGAACCAAAAAGAGAAAGACATTACGCGCCATCATCGGGCTCCATTACAGCATCGTTTCGGGCTTCATCTTCTTCACTGCACCCGCGTGCGCGCCCAACAGTACCGAGACCCCCCCTGCAATCATCGTCTGTCTTGCCGCCCAATGTGGCTCCAGCTCGGTGCCCTTGTCACGCTGCTGCATGCATCTACAAAAGAAGCAAAGCATGACAGAATGGTAAGACTCCAAGAGATTATTAGCTCCGGGAGCTCGTTTATAACAGCAGCTTACATCGTGGCTGCCAAGTATTCCTCATCGCATCTGGACTCGACTCGTTATTGATGCACACGCATGTAAGATGATATCTCATTTACTGGACGTATATCTTCTCACATCATATTGAACTGCCAAACGAGCCAAATATTGACAAGGCTCGTATAACCGTAAGTGTTGGCATCGAGTCATGCAGCCATCCCCAACATCAGGCGAAACATGGTCTGGGATTTAATCCGAGTCGATCGGATCCCCGGATCGGTCGCCGCCATGTCATCTACTTCAAATCCTCGATACTCTGAAAGAGGTCAGAGCTCACCTGAAAGTAGCAACCTGCAAAGACAAGAATACGCGGAAAAGGGGACCCTTAATTTAGGCTTTCGGACTCGGGGTCTATCTATCCATTGTCATGCTCCGATCACCGATTGTCAGCCTCCACTACAAAGGTGGGCTGCTGGGACGGGCTGTGTGGAATGTCTTTCTAGTTTCCTGGTTTTGCTTTTTCAGAAAACAAGAAACAAGAAACTTGTAAGAGTAAGACAGAAAGCAGAGTCAGCTTCTGTGAACCAGATTGGCAAGGCAAAACCCCTCAAACATCAGTACGCACGCCGGCCGAAATACAAAGGAAAAAGCATCCGTGCCCCCTAATTCAAAGTCAACAAACAACAGAAACTATCACGCGCGAGAGCCTAGCAGGTCTCATAACGACTCACGACACCCTCCTCAAAGGTGTCGGGTCGTATGCGACCAAGGCCGCCGAGGCAAGAGATCAGTAAATAGGACCGTACGAAGTAGACGGGCGTCGATCTTGTTATATATAAACAAGCAAGGGGTGCTGCAACACAAAAACGAGAAACCGTTGGCCCCGGCATCCCTGTGCATTCTGCCTTGTAACATGCAGCAGTATGTCAGCAATATAAGCCGAGTAGCCTCACCTCTGGTGAGCATTTTCGTAACCAGATGGGCTGGGCCTGGGGTACAGAGGTACAGTTAGTTGCCGCAAGCCAAGACTCGCACAGACACTCCAAACGGTCGGCGGAAAGGTGGCGGCACCGACGGATCTCTCCCGTCCGTCCATCCAACGATCCGACTAGGAGCCAGCCTCCTGCGCTTGCCGCTCCCTCGGACCCGACGTGGCCCATCATTTCGTGTCGACAAAGAAGATCACCTTGTAGAAATCAGGCCATGCTGCACTGGCAGCAAGGTCTATTTCTGAAATGTGAGGGAAGACGGGGCAACCCCTGTTCCTGCTCATTCTCCAACTGGTTCATCACATTCTTGCGCCCGCTCCAGCTTGGCGCATTCAGATGCGCCACAATGCTGGGGGTGTGCTGGCTGATAGAGTCGATTTATTGGCGGCATTTGTCGCAGCAAAGTGTCAAGGCTGGCAGCTGGGCGTAAACGGGCGTCCCCTGCTTTCTCAGTGCGCCTCTTTCCCGCCGCATGACTGTTTTCTCTTGTCTGGCGGCGGAGTCTGCTGAGATCCTTTCTGGAGACAACGATGCAATATACTTTAATGCAATATGTAGGTGTAGTTCATGCAAGCAAAGAGTCCCGCCTAATACGGGACCTCTGGGGCCGTGCTGGGGTTGTTGCAATGAATAGGTGACGAATCGTCATATCCTCGTCGTCATATTGTACAGACCGCTTGGTCATTCAACACGTCGAATATAAGAATGAGTGGTATGGTTGCACAGCGGCTATCCTCGTGGTACGACACCACGGAGTTCTCAGGGCTATCAGCTGCGCACTAAATCACGGCACACGGTTGAGGGTTTCACGAGAGCGGGTGACTCGGGTGCTGCGTGAGCTGGTTGCACAACCGCACAACCTTGTCTGCCACATGTCTTTAAGCAGACAGAATGAATGTCGCCGCAGGATGATGACAATGGTAGACAAGCGAGACAGGACGCAAATTGGACATGTCCGAGTTTCTGGTAGAGACGACGCAGGAAGCCTGCTGAGAATACTGCGTGGAAGCCGAGCAGACTGCATGTGGTTATCGTCACAGTAGCAGAAGAAGGCTGAGCGGAATTCCCCCTCCCTTTGCAGCAGGAGTCCATGACACACTTGGCATTGTCTGATTGATCAGACGTGTCCGTACGGATACGTGTAATATGTATAGCGGGTACATAAAGCACAAGACGGGGCGTGCGGCAAGTAGAGGCCAGGGTTGAACCACAGGGAAACCAACAAGAGCTGCTGTGCGACACGGAACCAGGAACCCGGGACAGCAGGCAGCGGTATGAATGGTATGGAGAGAGTCTTCGCACTCACTTTGAAACGATTGAGCTGGACAAGGATTTGTCACGACGATGCCCAGCCCGCGCGTGAGCTGCTGTAGCCCGGTGGCTTGACGTGGCTTGTTGGAGGGAGCGCATGAGCAGAAGTGAAAGTACACAGCTAATATCAGTTCCTTTGATAGCAGTCAGTTCCAGCTTTGGAGAGGATCATCCCGGGAGAGTGGTTGTGGCCGGGGTTAAGTTCGAAGGGGAATCAAGCAACAAATAAGTGTTACAAGGACATGATATGCAGGCCTCCGATCAAAGAGTCAAAGAGGATGTGGGGATGGTCGGATGAGATGAGGGCTGCGAGGCTCTGCATCAAGGCAAGGGGGGGCGGACTCGGTGGACAGTCAGCTGCGGAGGAGAGGGGGCATGCGGCCGATAAGTTCGGGGGATAAGCCGGGGGTTATGTGGCATGATAATTGTGGCGTGATGGTGGTGGTGATGATGAAGGTGGCAACTGTGGTGGTAGCAGTGGTTTCTCGTTTTCGCCTTGGGAGGGCACGGCATTTGACCAGTAGTAGAAATGCTTGCGGGCACGACGGTCATGCTTGTTACAAATTGGGCGTCCAAAAGCCACATTGGAAGGGATGCCGATGAAAGATGGAATGCGAGCTGCAGGCCAGGTGTTGGAGAAGATGATGAGTAGCAGAAACCAGGTTGCTAGGCCAGGAAACAAGGGCAAATTGAAGCCTCAACATGGTTGCAGGTGCTGGTCAGCTGCCTTTTTGGGTGAAATGTAGACCCTTGGCGGGGATGGGATGGAGTTCAGAGGGGCCTCGGAGGAATATTGAGAGCCCAGCCCGCTAGAGCAGTGCAACTACAGCGGACAGAGGGTAATCTACAGGGCATTCAGCGCACTGACTATCTATTGACTGCCCACTGAATGTCCACTGGCAGGCCTGGACAACGGGCTACAGTGGGTTCCAATGGGCAATTGTGGGTTCCGATGGGCAACTATGGGGCTTCCCGCCGCCAACTGACACTAGCCTGGCTGGTCTAAGCTCGTTTCGATTGTCGCCTCCGACTTCACTTTTTTTTGTCACTTTTACCATTATGCTCCTCCACACTCGCGCAGCAGCCACGCAACGCAAGCAGCAACCGGGCAAAGGCAAGCGCCATCAAACACACGCCATCACCCTTGCTCTCGCCCATCGACTATTGGTGACAAGTCGGCAAGCATCTTTCTTCTAATGGCATGGGCTACAACGCCACTCTCTACCACCATGCATCGGTCGACACTCAGCAGTTTAATTGCACCACTGATGTACTTCGCAAATGACAGGCATCCATCGATCCAGCCATGCATCAAGGTTATATGCGTCTGTCCACTCTAGCTGCAGACTACGTACAGTCTTCCGAAACATTTCCCCGTCGACCGCCAATGGCCTCCTCATCACCATCAACGATGCCTCTGCCAGGTGTCTGTCAAGCAACAAACAGGGGACCAAGCAAGAGCCAGTCTTCATCAGCTAGCCTGCATGCTGCCATACGCCACGCACCGCATCCCCGACTAAATCAACTAAACGGAGCCACTTTGATGCAACCCACCACCCCTTCTCTCAGCTGCGATTCGGGTCCCCGAGCGTCCCCATGCCCTGCCGACCTGCGTCCTGGCACGCCTGGCTGCCAGACGCTCCTCTCCAGACGCAGGCGCAGATGCAACACTACGCTACAAGGCCACACATCGGTCCATACATATTCAATCAGCGACTAAAAGGGCTGCAAAAGAAAAACAAATACATCCCTGTCACATCGACGCTAGGTACTCCGTACGCAACAGAAAAAGCCCGTCTTCCTGGCCACGGAAACCAACAAGCACCCATACTGTGTCACTACCCTTTTCTACCAATCTACCCCCCTCACACCCCTTCTTTCTCCCCTCCCTCTCTTGCCCGTTCATCTCATTCATTCCGCACACCTACTACATCAATTCTGACTGATGGACTGGGGCATAAAGAGGGCCGAGAGACAAGGAGACCGGCTTTTACAAACTGCGTCACCCACGCCCAGCCGCACGCCGTGAGACACCTGCACCTGATTCTCACCACATGCTCTTCAGTCCATATAAATCTGCAGCTTCCCGTCTCCCACATCATGGCCAACGAGACCCTCTAGCCAATTAGCCAATTCATCTGCTCTTCGTACATCTAAAGAGCTCCCATCACTTCTTTTTCCGCTTCGCTCTCGAAACTTCCACACAACGCATCCTGCTCTTCTCCATTGCACCGCCAACTCTCCCATGACATATTTATACGACACTCCGGATCCTACTATACATGGCATACTTCTACCACAACTTGACGACGACCTAGAGTTTGACTTTGGCATCTTTTATATGGATGACATGGACGACATGGACACCATCAAAATACCGGAAACCCTCCGTCACCGGCCTCCATTACCCATCACTCGCGATTACGGACTCGGCATTGAACTTATCGGAAAACCCGTCCAGTGCCGAGATGAGCGCAATGATCATCCCTCTGAGCCGCAGCGTCGCATGGATGAAGCCGTTTTCAAGGTCGGCAGTCCGCAAAGGCTTGAGCGCAAGCCATTCTCTGCGTTGTATCAAGAATACTGGCAGGATAATATGGACAATGACAACGATGAGGAGCTCGAATTTTCCAGTGAGTCTCTCTTCCACTTCAAGCGGCTGCCTAAGAAATTGCAGTCCAGGGCTAACCATGCTAGGCAACTACCTGTTGTCCCGGGCTCCGGGCCGTCAGGTGAATCTCGCTTGCCACCGCACTCGATGGGTCGTTTACAAAGAGGGCCAATTCATCACCTCCAATGAGAGTATTGCTCTCCGCAATGCCGGCGAGCAGGGCTTACCAGTTCCAAAAATCTTTTGCCGCGAAAGGCTCTACTCTGTCGGGAGTGAGGATGTCTACAGCATCAAGATGAGCTACATCGCTGGACGGTCCTTGACCAAGATATGGGTCACACTGACTCACGAGGAGAGGATAAACGTCTTTAAACAAGTCCGAATCATGCTCCTGCGACTTACCGTTCCAGAAAATGCCCCAAAATTCATTGGCAGCTGTGATGGTCTGGATATTCGCGACAGTAGACTTGCCAAAACTCATTTTGGCCCCATCTGCAAGACCGAAAAGGACTTCAACAAGTACTTGGTCTCGACCATCTCAACAGCTCCGGTCAATATCCGACGCGACTACCTTCGCAAGCTCAATCAGAAGCGGCATCGCATCGTCTTCTGCCACGGCGACCTGTCTCCTGATAACATCATCGTCAACGAATACATGCAAGTCATTGGGCTACTTGACTGGGAAGATGCCGGTTACTATCCCGAGTATTGGGAAAATATCAAGTTTTATTCTCGCCCTGAGATGGTGAACGGATGGCATGAGTATGGGAAGTACATTTTGCCTCATGCCTATGACGAGGAGGTCAAGGACTTTCTCCAAGTCAGACAATATCAGCTACCGTGACCTCACGCAAGAGGTTCCATGAGTGCTGAGAGCTGAGAGCACCAACGATGTCTTTGTCCCCGGGCGAGAGCACGACCGCTATAGGTGGACCGTTTCACCAGACTGTGTTCCGGAGCCACCGTTGTGATGAAGTAAGGCGCTGTATTTGTATTAATTTTGCTTATGGGATGTGATGAAGTATTTGCTGCTTGGACAAGGGATATGATAATGGTACAACATTGCTTGCTTGGAACACTTCACTTGGGAGGCTGATACTTGATTGCTTTAGCATTGATGTACAAAATGGTCAAACGTTTACTCTGCCCTCTCTCACTGGTAAGAATGGGCTACATTTGCTCTCGAGACGACATTCGATTGACCCGTCCTGTGCGTCAAGAAGCGTTGGCAATTGACGGCGAGATATGGCATTGAGATCACTTTACAAAAGTGCGACTACGTATCTGAATCATTTCAAAAAACGGTCATATTAGAACTTTTCGCCCGTGCAGACAAGAGAAGTCATAAAGGAAAAGTCATAGAGCGACTGGTGCGATTCCCCTTACTGAAGCAAAGAGGGATTATTAGAGTGCGAGCAACGCTTCAGTACGCCTATGGTATGATTGACAGGATCTTGATGTCACCTCTCACATCCAATGCTTATGCTTTTCTGACACTTCATCACGAAAGCTCGGGCCGTAAGCTCTGGTGAGCGCTGTCGACTTGGACGCCACAAATACCCTGCAGCCTGAGTAATAACCCCGTCAGCCATACGGATGAGGTTTCCGGAAAGGACTTGACGACGCATTTAGACGATGTCAAATGAGCCCAAGTCTTTTTTCCTTTCTGACTCGTCACATTCGTGCCCTCTTGGTTGGGACAAATGGCCTGAAGGGGCTTCAATGCTGCAGAGAGATGAGGTGATCATGCGCCATTGGCCTCATGCAAGTAGTCAATGTGAACGCTGAAATGCGCCTCAGTCTGCGGCGACTGTACTCCGTATATCCTTTTGAGATGGAGTATCTCACCAAGAGCGTGGAATGTCGAAAGCTCAGCTTGATACGATGACAGTTCGATATCATTTCATTGGTAGAGACTGATTGGAACTCAGCACACACCGCTCCCCCATGCTCACGGCTTCTGCTTTAGGACTTCGGCAAGTAGGATGAGTCCCTGGAGATGCGTAACAGCCGAGAAGAAAATTCCACAAATTCGTTGTGAGAACAAAACAAAGAAATTGTCTCGTTTAGGATTGTTTCTGAAGTAGGTTCCTGGCACAAAGAACAGGCCCGTGAGCCCAGCCTGCCCCAGACCGATACCGATACCGAGTGCTGGTGAAATGAGTCGGTGCGAAGCAGCCTCGTTTATTGTCTCAAGATTTGTTGTGCGACAAAGAGAGATGCCGACATGGGTGGCTGTGTGGTCCGCTTTGTAGGCTCCCAAGAATCCGGTTGCACAGGCTTGCTTTCAGCTCCAAGAGTAATCCGTAACCAGGAGAGCAAATCGACGAATGCTTGCTGCCAGGGATTCAATTTGCTCTCCCCAGCCCTGCGCACACACCGCCTAATAAGCATAATCATGTCTTTCATTCTGGAGAACGCGAGGCTTTTGCGACGTACAGGAATGCCTGTCTTGGTGTCACATTTGCAGAATGATGGGCCGATGGCTTTTCCCATCCTCTACGCGATACGGATTATCAACTCCTGAGTCCTGACAGAGCCCGCCCCTTCAAAGGACGGTAATAACGGGGCTGTTTCTAATGCAGAGTCTCAGTGACAAGTCAAAGGTCCCCGACTTGTTGATCGACACGTATTCGGCAGCATGCCCACGAAAACCTTTGATAAATAGCCAACGGTGCTCATTGGCTATAATAAAAGACATGCACAAGCACGTATTACTTGGTAGTGTCACGCCAAGAAACAGACGCCTACGATTGATGATGCTCTTTTTATCTCTTATCTGCCTGATACTTGAGAGCCCAATGTGCGGTCTCTTCCTAATACGATCGGCTCGCGGTTTATTTTTTCTTGGCCCTGTCGCGGCAGATATTGGCGAGTGGAGCTATCGCAGAACCAGGCAAGCCCTGTGCCACCAAAAGAGCACATTTGCTCATTTACAATGTGGTGTGTTGAAATGGCGGGAGATTTGGTGGCAAATGCAGCACGTCTGGCGAATAGAATAAGGAGCTGATGGCAACACCCAACAAGCCGGGCGAAAATTGTTAGACTTGGCAGACCAAGTACGACGCTGCAGCCTGGAGTGGCGGGAGAAGCGCGGATCATCCGTCCTCTGCACATCCCTCGACTTGGCGCTGCAATGGAGAGTTTTGGATACTGCCGGTCGAGGTGAGCCTACAAACCCCTACAAGGGGAGCCTTGCACCAGGAGATTGGGCATTCAGGAGAGAAAGGGGATAGAAGCAGTCGAAATAAGGGTAAGCGAATCGCTTGTTGATCGACAAGCCGGCCCGCCACACCTTGGCCAAGACCAACTGCTTCAAACTAGACTGGGAAATTTTGAGAGCAACGAATAGCCATCAGCCATCAGCCACTGCCAAGAACGGGACTACCCTGCCCCGGGAAACAGCCCTTGGAACGGAAACATGTTTCTCATGATGAGAGGGTAGGAACAGCCATCGTTTCTCATGGTGCGTCGGTTTTTCTTTTCTTTCCCCGGGTTGACGACTAGGTATGAGGCGGTGCCCGCGCGAGCTGGTGCTTTGCTCAACATCTTGGCAGTTTGCGTCGCGCCGCAGCTTTATTAAATATTAAGGTTGCAGATTGGCGTGCGTGCAGGTTGGCCTCATCAATGCGACTGGGAAGACGGGCAGCTAACTAGGTCGAGAACGTATGCATGGCCGCTGCGCCTAGATCTTGGCGGCGCAAGGAAGCAGCCATCAAAGCAAGAAAAAAAAAGCAAAGTCACCGGCGCTCAGATGAGCAAAACATTGCAATGCAGATTGGTGTGCGAGTGCCGCATGGGGTTAAATGCGTGGAAGGGTTACACGTTTTTTCGAAGCCCAATCCAGAGTGACACGGGAAGAGGGTCTGATGCGACATGGTTTGCGACAACGGTCATTACCGTGGCTGTGTGCCCAGCAGAAACAGACAGCGTGCCCGTCACCGACTGCCTTCTTCTGCATCCGTACTCCGTGCTGCATACAGATTTACACGAGCGTCCCCGTGCTCCAGCCGAGTGTCTGCAGCTCCTTGGGTTACTCGAGCCGGCAGTAATGATGTGAGCGTCAGAGACAAAATTTAAGCATATTACGAATTGCGAGACACTGGGGAGCTCGGCTAGTGACATCCCAAGGGGGGGGGCTGTGCGTATCGTAACCTGACGATCCTTGGTGGACTGGAATCGGAGCGAAAGAGAAAGGGGGGGGAGAGATTGCTGGCTGATCTGTTTCGTGTGACCTCCTGGTTCAGAGGAATTGTCCGAATGATAGGTCAACATGTCAACTCTAAATCTGTGCCTAAAAACAGCTTGTGTGGGCGCAGGGATGACGGTTTGGTGAAATGTCACACGAAGCTGCACGATTCCCAGCCATGAGCGAAGGGGGGAGGGGGGCATTTTGGGTTGTTCAATGTTCAAGTTTCTAAAACGAGGGATACTTGCTCATTCGAACAAGAAAGTATCGAGTACAAATCCCTCTGCTTACAATGTCTTGCCAAGCTGCCGAAGGGGGGCGTGCGCGAATGGAACGTTGGTCCGCGAGACACAGAGAAGATTGCTTGTGTGAGGTGGATGCGGGCGATTCGAGTTGCTGTGCGCTTTTCCAAAAGTGCCGCCGAGATGATATCCATCATCAAGAGAGAGAGAGAGAGAGACGAAGAGGGAACGTGGAACAAGATGCGATTTGACGACGGCTGTGCTGCTGACTTGGCCCAAGGTTGCATTGAGGCTTTTCCGTTGTGGTCATTATTAGCTCCGAGATATTTATGGCAAGGTTGGAGGCCACACTGAGAACCGAGTCATTTGCTAGTTACGGAGTTTATTAAATTCGCCATTCTTGCGATGAGGGATCGGATGTGGCGTGCGATCCGGATGCAATAGACGGACGGGACGGGCTGGCCACAACTCTGCCGCCCGAGCCAACAGCAAGATGTAAAATCTTACCAAGAGATTAGGGAGGCGCAATTTCGCCTGTCGTTTCTTGGCAACCTGCCCTTTTCGGGAGAAAAGGTCAGCGCAAGGGTTGTTTGGTTGGCTGGTTGGTTGGCTTTGGGTTTGGGTTTGATCGGGACGTACCGCAACACATCCCCAGATGCTGGCGTCGTCCAGCTTGCCAGGGTATCTACAGGCCGCGCCAACGCCTTCTGGCAGGCGTCTCAATTCCTGAAAGCGGCGACGTTTGTCAAAAGTCAAGCAAGCAAGCTTTGGTACGCAATCGACGAGTAAGATGCTTTCAACTTTTTTTTTTTTTTTTTAGTAATTCGGCCGGGGGTTGATCTTGACATTTCTCTGAACCCTGAAAAGTCTTGGCGAGTCAAAGCCTTTATCTCTAAAGCAAACTTTCTTTTTTTCTTTCTTTCTTTTTCCCCCGTCTTTTATCTTGGAGGCAATCAACTCTAAAATCTCGCTTCCTTTTTGCGAACGGACGGGCGGTCGGGGCTCCCTTGCCCTGGAATGTCCGGCGTGGCTTTTGAGACATCTGCGGGGGGCATTGCTACTTTGATAGATGTCAATGTCTAGCCCGCAAGCGGCCCCTGCTCAGTGCACGATGGTTCGAGTAGATGGTAAAATTGTACATGGCCAACAAGGAAACTGTCGCTGCGACGCGAACAATTCTCCTGCGCCAGTAAGCGTTGTCAGCATACACATGTGCTGTTTTGGCATGTGCTGCACAGTAGCGCCGTGATTATTTTTTGTGCAGCGTCGCAATCCATACCCCCGCGTGAAAGAATGAGACTTTCATCTTGTCTGTACTGGTATGTACTCGGTGGCTTCCACCCAACGTATCTCCTACCGAGGAAGGTCTTGTTTCGGAGGTATTTTTAACCTACGGAGTATCCGTAGAGGAGGAGAATCTTTTTTTGGTAATACATACGTGAACGCGCATAAAACTTGGCATTTTGCTACGGCAGACGTCACAGGTTGTTCTCGAGGCACATACGTCTTTGCTTAGACCTCGAGTTTCTGGTTGGTCCATGAAACTTGCCCAAAGATCTGTGATGGGGGGGGAACAAGTAAATGATGGTATTTGCCAAGCAATGGTATTTGCCATGTCACTGAAACAAGCTTTGAAGCCATCTTTCGAGTCCCAAGAAATGGGTTGCATGCGGAGAAAAGAATAATATTAAAAAGAGCACCATCTTCACGAACAACGCGCCAAGTTTGGGCCCAGGCCCTGTCGCCCTGACCCGTTGGCGGTGGTTATCAGTGGCGGCGTGGCTTAGGCCGCCCTAGACGGCTTAAACTTTCAATGCGCGAAGAAGCTTGTTTGTACAAGTCATCTACTTTGCAACTATCTAGTTACTTTGTCTTTCTTTTAAGAGAAGCCGTGTCGGAATTTAGCGGGCTCGAACAGACACAATGACTTTGAGACGGACTTGTGTCCGCCAACCTTTTTTTGCTCGATACGGCTCTCCCCGTGGGAAAAAGCTTAGGTATGTAGGTACCCTAGCACACCTCGGCAGGCCTGGAACCAACCGGCCCCTCCCCCAATCCGCTGGCAAAGCCCTGGATAGGTAGGTAGCCAAGCTCTGGATAGTGAGTGGGCTTGCGCTGGGGCAACAAGTTTGGCGCAAACTTGCAGAAGAGGAAAAAAAGAAAAAAGACAACGTTGCAGCCGGTGGCCCTCATCATGACCCCGACGGCGCGACCCTTGCGGCGCGAGTCACCCACTTGTCATCATCTCATCTGCCAATAGGTTAAGAGCGGGATGTACCCAAATCCATCCACCTTTGTACTGTTTACAAAAGTTATCCAGGACGAATCAGTAATGCTGCTTTCATCTTAGCAAACCCCCCGGCACATGTCCATGTTTCTCGTGGGGCGAAAACCGAACTTCGTGCCGGGTGCGGGCCTTTGGAAGGCGCTGCTTTGCCCATGACAGGCAAAAGCTGCGATGCCGTCGTAGCCGTCTTAATCCAATGAGGCAAGCTTTCTGTCATGCAAGGTGACTGTGCTGTGCCTGCGTTTTTTCCATTCTGCAGCAGATCGCCGCTGGCTGAGTAGTAGGAAGAGAAGAAGACAGACAGAGCCCTTTTTTTTCCCCTCTTGTTTCTTTCTTTAGTTTTACTTCCCAAGAAAGGAGGCTGCAGGAACTTGTGATTTTTTAGTGAAAGAAACAACTAATTAGTCGACGTATCAGTTACCTCAAGTTACTCTGTGGTGGCTGGACACGGGCCCATGGACAAGCGTCTTGGCAAAGACAAAATTCCTGGTGGGCTTTCAGTGCTTTGCGTGCCTTCTAATTACTCGGTAGGAAAAAGGAGGGAAACGATTTTGTGCAGTTAATCAGCCTGGGCCCTCTGGGGCTCCTGTTTGCTCAACTCGCGTGTTTATCCAGCGTCTTTAATGGACGACGATGCCGCTAAACAGGTTTTCGTTTCGTCACTGTGGCTTGAAGGCGTCAAGGCTTGGAAGGCGGCGCGCCCGTTCTACCCAGGGCCGACCTTGCTGAAGAAGCGCCGAGTAATAAAGTAGCGAGTACTCGTTACAATACCGAGCATCCGTATCCGCTCAGCAAATAGCGACGAACCAGAGGCTCGTCACTGGCCTGCTCTGCTTCTCACGAGCGGGGAAACCCCAACTAATACAAAGTATCGGCCTTTTGCCCTCCTGGCAGGGGTCAAGAAATAGGATATTGAACCGAAATTAAGCCCCAAAACCAGCTCTAGCTGAGCGCCTCTTTTTTTTTTTCTCTAGTTTCCCTGACGGGCCACGGCTCATCACTGCGCGGGGTCGCGAAATCATGTGTAATATGGGTTCTGGGTTTTTTTTGGTGGTGCTCTTTTGCGCGCTTTCAATCGGCCGGGCTGGCGGAAATGGGGTAACAACAAAGGGGGGACCCCCCCCCCCCAAAAGCCGTTTTTTTCCCTTTTTATTTGTTGGCAGCGCGGAGAAGAAGAAAAAGAAGGGCACGGGGAGTTCCATGCAATGCAGCCACAATGCTTGGATTGTGAGCGCGGATAACCGGCAGCGGCTGCACAAGGGACAAATCATCTTGTCAGTGTCAATTCAATGGCCAGCACAGCGCCACCACCCACTGGCAGGCAGGCTGCCGGAAGCACGGGGGGGGCGGCTGCAAGCCAGTCCAACGTGATGCGCCGTGATGCGCTGTTCGCTTCGGGCTGGTTGGCTGGTTGGCTGGACTGGGTGCCTCGTCTTGAGTCGTCTTTGGCTGGCACGGCTGGCAACTTGCCGACAACTTGGGCCCTTGTTATCATGGTGGGAAGCCTGGGAATTGTGGCAGGGAACCATGGGATGGGGCCAAGCAGAGCGTTTGCTGGGATGGCCCCGGCTAGCTTGTGTGAACATGGGGATGGGCCGTTTCCATGATCGATGAGCTGAAACTGCGTGGTGGGGGAAAGGAGGTATTAAACTTGTCGATAGCGGAAGAGAGCGACAGACAAAGTGTCGTTTCGTTCCCAAAGCTCAACTTGTAGCATTATATTTCAACCAAGGTCAAAAATTAAAATTGACGCTCTTCAAGGTGTTTCCCGTGATAATCTTGTCGTCACTCTTTCGTTTGTGCTTGTGCATGCCAGACCTGCATCGTTGAGTCGTATCCGAACCGGGAATATGATCAAGGTAACCTCGCCGGGTCCATCTCTCCCAAAGAAGGATAGAATGCAGCCTGTGTCTGGAACAAGGGGCAGTTGTCGCATTGAAATGTGCAACTCCGGACCGACAATTGGCCCAAATGGGACTACCGCCCTGATGCCTAGCACTGCGACGCTGTGCTCCCACGCAACCACGGCATGACCAAAAGAAGATGTCGGCTCAAGTATTATTAGCGTTGTCAACGCTAATACAATAGTGCATGTGGACGGTCTGCCTCACCGCAGGTCTTGAGATTTGCAGAGCCGTTAGACCCGAGAAGGGGGGGCAGGAGAGCGGCAGACGAGATAGCATTTATTACTCCAATGATAGCAAAAGCCGCTCTCCACATCGGACTCGCAGAAAGTCGAAGCAGCGCAAGGCTGCCTGTTGGGGTGGACTGTTCCCCATCTAGATGAGCAGGTGATGTGAAGAAAAAGGCAATCGTCCAGCAACGGCGTCACAATGTCGGGCGGCAAGCAACGATGACGCCATCGTCTGGCACGGGACGATGCGTGCCTCTACCGTGCGACGTGTGGTTTGTCCGATGTTGGTCGGATTCGGTCTCCATTCATGGCCGTCTTTGTCGTCAGCGCAAAGCCACAGTTTGGCAATAACTAGAAACAGCTTTTGCAGCTGCGGTCTATTTACGGCAACCGGTGCAAGCAGCAGAGGCTGCACCACGATGAAATAAGCCTCAGACAAGAATTCGGACATGGGTTCGGCGACACGGTGTCGAGGAATGCTACATGTCTCACCCGTCTGCCATTGGGGGCAACCTGTCTGGCGGCAGGGGGGGGAAGTTCCCCCAGATAAAGGAGTTCCTCCGCTTGTAATCCGTACCAGTAATGCTGACGCCAAGTGCTCGTCAAGAATAAAGGTCGGAGTCGTGGTTTTTTTTTTTCGTGTCGCCCATTGTCTTCCTTGTTGCAAATCAAACACGTTGGTTGTGTGCAAGAGAGAGGAGTTGAGAGATTGGCGTGAGCCTGTCGGGAGGTGCGCTGCTAGTCTCTCTGCTAGCCTATGATATCGGACAGGTTGCAGTAGAATGGCACGGCAACACGCATCGAGTTGCTTGATACGGGGAGCAGAGGTCGATCCCAGCTGCAGCAAAGCGCGCAGGGCCAGCTGCAGGATGCAGTTTGGTGCATTAGCTCCTGAAGAAAGGCCGGCGCCAGGGGCGCGGTTTCAGAGGTCAACCAAGGTCAGACCGTCAGAGACAAGCAAATAGGCTTATTTGTTTAGTGCGACAAAGTGTCAAAAACAGATGGGGGGGGGGGGGGGTATGACACAGGCGGGTTGACGAAAATCAAAATGTGTTGTTCAACATTGGCGAGTACGTGCGTCAGTCTTGGCTCACCCACCCAGCTTACACGACTTTTTGTCATGAAGAAAAAAGCCCTCCCAAGACCATACGAATAGACTGTGCAAAACTTCTATGCAGCCAAGCCTTGTCCAAGGACCCCTGCTACCATACTATGCGCTTAGCAGGGCGATGGGCGCCTGCACGATGGGGAGGGGGCTTAATGAAGAGCTCTTCTGGGCGTCTTGGCCTGCGTCTTGCAGAGCGCGCAGCGAGTCTGGAGCGCCGCGAGTGAGGGCGGACGGAAGCAACGCGGGCCTTGGCTGGGGCGCAAGGAATAATGAGCACCCGGAATGCGCGTCAGCTTCTTTGGCCAAGCGGTCTCTGATGCGCACCTTGGGGGGCATGCTCGCATGTGCATGGCTTACTACTAGTAGTAGACTATATGGAGCCCCCATCATCAAATTAGCCAGAGCCATCTGTTTTCTTCGCCCGTGCGTGCCCCGCCAGGGTTACTGGAGGTATCGTGAGGGGTTATCGAGGCCCTGGAGATGCGGTCGTAAGGAGGCATGAGGTTGGCAATGAGGCGGTTCGGGATGGCCATCTTTGTTAGCCGAGATGCCTAGGGGCCAAGTTATTGAGTACAGCGGTCATGACTAGTGGTTGCTTATGCTGTTCTCTACGGCGCGCCTCGCGCCTGTGGTGTTGAGGTGCTGTAGCTGTGCGTCGTGTCGTGGGGTAGATTGAGATTGATGAGATTCATCGGTAAAATATCACTTACGAAAATACAACGGAAAAATAAATGCCATTATACGATTCGAGGAGAATTTAATATTTCCCTTTTTTCCGCAAGATTATTGCTTTGACAAATACTCCGACTATCTTATGTACCTCACGACACTGAACCCCGTAGGAACGCATGTAATACTGCTACCAGGTAGGCGCAACTCCAAGCAATTGAGGAGTCATTGTGCACCTATCTATTCACATTCTACATCTGCTACTTGCCTGATTCTTGACCTAGTACTGGATACTTTTCTTTTCGATCCGAGTTTTTGACCCCGGCAAGTTTTTCGACGACACACCCTTGTTAGTACACACGCCCCCGTGGCTTCCACTGATGAGATGTCAGTCGTAGCGCGTTCCAGGTACCGAGACCACTAGCCGATGCCACTACAGCCACTGTAATCAGCCACTGCACCTTTTACAACCCGCCATCTCAGAGCACACACCCCCATAAACCCGCCCCAAACACCCTAAAACACCCCAGAGCTCGCCATGCTTCTCATAAATGCCTCCAAGCCCACGCCCACTTTTGTGCTTCAAAAACGCCGTTTGTCCTATCTACAATTTACTTTCCTCACCATTATTTCCTCTGCTGGTGGAGTTTTGTTTATCAACTCTCCCCTCTTTCCTATTTCACTCTTTAATCTCTCTTCTTTCCGTTCTTCCCTCTTCTCCCCTGTGGAAATCATCTCCTTGCTCGTGCTCATGGATTCGCAAGTGTAGCCTCGCTTGCTGATTCTCCTCACACCCGCCGCCAAACCCACGATACCTCGATACTTGCACTGGCAACCACCAGCAAAGGCATAGATTTCGAAGATCAAAAACCACGCTCCATCAATCGTCATCTTTTGAGAATCCTACGAATTCCACCCACAGGCTTGGCATTGTCAGCAACTCGATACTACGACGACAGCCATTAATACGTCTACATCTCGAACTCGTCTATACAGCTACCCCAGCTATCACAAGCAGATATTCACTCAATCCCATCAAAAGCAATTCGAAACTTCGAACTACATACTCGACGAAACCCCTCCTTGTTCATCTCGACGCTCCTGGTCTTTTTGTGGCTTGCATCAGAAAGCTAGTCCTCGCACCAAAAGGTCCCGTCGGCGTCTCCGCGGAACTGCTCAAGCTTTCTGTTCTCGGTGGTGTGCCTCCCTCTCCAGCAAATACAGCAACACGCTCCGTCCATCCACGACGCCCAGCACAGCAAGCAACAAGGGCTTTTTCTCGCCTCGCCTGCCCCCAGCGACCCTTTCCGTCTTGTTAGCGCCCATCGTCCCGCTTCTTTGCAGCAAAAAGAGGACAAGCTTCCCCATCAATTACGTCGTGGGTGCCGCTAAAATCCGCCATCACCCACTATCTCGAGGCATCTCACTGGGCTACACATCACCTGCCCACTCTTTTTTCGCCCTCTCGCTCGTTCTCAAGTGGAAGAGAGGATTTTCTAGCGCTCTTCGTTCAGGTTTCTCGGTACCTTGGTCGCTGCTTCAACGCTCTCGGCCGGATAATACCTGTTGAACCTCTCTCTCAGCAGCAAGGACACCGACTTGGAATACTTGCGGCACGGAAACCCCCACCAAATTCCGCTAGACCTGCCTGCAGCAACTCTCCGTCACTAGCGGCACACCAAAGCTGCTTTCGCCCACTCGCCCTCGTCTGGCCCGTCTGCCCACCCATTCGCCGCCTCGCTCTTTCGCGCCGCTCTCTGAGTCCGCTCTCGTCCAGTCTTGGTCCGGTTGTTGCACAACGCTGCCACGCTTCCGTCTTCGCTCGTCCAGTTGGCTCGTCTGGACCAAAAGCCTATTTTAAACCAACCCTATCAAACCAAGGCTATTGGTGCCCATTGCTCATCACTTCGACAAAATCATGGCTGCTACGTTATTACGCCCAGCAGAGCCCCAGACCATGGGGCCCGATTCAGGTCAGTGCATTTATCTTTTCTCTCGTCCCTCAAGTCTTCGGCGCCCACCATTCTTGCCACTCCTCTCTACCCACGCGCCCGATTCGCTCTCTGTTACCAGTCGCACCCGCACTCAGCCTCTTCTGCCCACTATTCTTAGCCTTTTGGTTCGCCTTGCCGGGGTGCCGGTCAACTGGCCGCTTGCCCACACACAACTGACTGATTGCATTCCCCTGCTTATTGATCCATTTCCACATCCTTGTTCAGCGCCTGTCTGCCACAGTGCCACCTACCTGTGACGTGATTCACAGTCGCTTGTCCCGCCTTTGTACCTTGGCCCTAGCGTTTCCCTTTGCCCAAGTCGGAAGTCAATTCAACTTCTTTCTTCTTTTATTTTTCTTCGTGGACCTTTTTCCCTCGTCCTCTCACTGACGCTCTCATTCTCCTCTACATAGACTCTGCGGATGTCGCGGATCTTCAGGATCGCCATTTCTACTCACACAGCTTTTCCTCACCACGCCAATATCCTGCCGATATCCCTCATCCCATCCTCGAGGAAGAAGCTGCCGAATCCGGAAGTGAATCGCCCATAGAACCCGTCACTCCTGTTAGCGGCGGCCGTTATTCGCAGGATTTCACCAGCGTTCACCAATTCGGCCAGAGTCTCACTTTGACGCATTACAATACCGCTCAAAACCCTCCAACTTCGAATCCTACGAAACCGCCTCTTCAGCACGACTCGCCAGTGGGCCAAGCCACCCCCAGGCAAACTCCCGCGCCATCGCCCGAACGTACGCTGCATCGCGCGCGCACAATTATTGGCAACACGACTGTTTCGGCTGTTGAGCCCGCTACTCCAACGCCAAAACAGCGAGAATCCGAACTTGAGGCTCCTCAACCTGGCACTCTATCGCGGCGCTCTACTCGTGGCTCTACGTCCAGTTTCAAACGCACAATGACGAATCTATTCCGCCGGTCGTCGTCCGCCATCGAGCGCGACACTCCGGTCTTCGATTCTAGCTCGCCCGGCTCCACGGACAGCTCTTCGCATCGCAATCCTCCCCCTATCAGTGCTCCTCGCAGCATTCCGGCCCCGGCTTCGTATAAGACTCAGTCTACTGCATCAAATTCGCCTCCATCGCCCGGGTCACCACTAGAAATGGCCCCCTCGAATCGAACCAACATACTGGGCAAATCGTTACCTGGGCCCGAGGACTTCCAGAAGAAGCCTCGTGCCTCCACCGGCCTTACCCTACGCGGTCGTGCTGTCAACTTTGCACGTGGCGGGCGTAATGGAAAGACCCCCCGCCGTGCTAGCAGCTTCGATGCTGGCAACAGAGGAGCACCCGGCCTCCCCCCTCAAGAGCATACCGGCAGCAAGATGTACCCTGCTGAGCGCCAACCGTGGGTCCTGCCTCCTGATGCTGGCACTGGCACCAAAGCTCGTCGCATGAGTCTCAGTCTGCCTGATGACTTCATGATTGACACAGCTGAGCTTCTTTCGGAATTCGAGTATCAGCACAAGCTTCTCGGTCGCCACGGCAAGCACCTTGGCAAGGGCGCTGCCTCAAAGGTTACTCTCATGGCTCGCAAGGGCTGTCCTAACGAACTCTATGCTGTCAAGGAGTTTCGCGGCAAGTCCAAGAGCGAGAGCCAGGAGGAATATGAAAAGAAGATCAAGTCGGAGTTTAGCATCGCCAAGAGCCTGCACCACCCCAACATTGTCGAAACTATCCGCCTCTGCACCGACCATGGCCGATGGAACCACGTCATGGAATACTGCTCCGAGGGCGACCTCTTTGGTCTTGTCCAAAAAGGTTTCTTCAAGGGCGACGCCAAACTCAAAGATCGCCTCTGCATATTCAAGCAGCTCGTCCAGGGCGTCACTTACCTCCACGCTCACGGAATTGCCCACCGCGACATAAAGCTCGAGAATCTTCTCATCACCAAGGACAGCAAGATTAAAATTACCGATTTTGGCGTCTCCGAGGTCTTTTCCGGCACGCATCCTGGCCTCCGCGAAGCTCATGGCATGTGCGGCCAGAACATGGGTGACTTCCGCGTCTGCAGCCCCGGCATCTGCGGCAGTGAGCCCTACATTGCACCCGAGGTCCTCGCGAAGAAGAGCTCGTACGACGCCCGCGCCCTCGACGTCTGGAGTACCGCCATCGTCATGATCTATCTCAACTTTGGCGGCGCCATCTGGTCACGCGCTGAACCTGGTAATACCCATTACGATAAGCTCGTAAAGGGTTGGGAGCGCTGGTACAAGAACCACCCAGACCCCGACGCGGTCATCACCGACACGGACTACCCCAAATGCCTGGCTCTCGATGTCGGCGTAAACCCTCCTGCACTTCGCCGCATGCTCTTGCAAATGCTCAACCCCGACCCCGCGAAGCGCATCACCATCCTCGACGTCGCCAACAACCGGTGGATCAAGAACATCGAATGCTGCCAGGTCGAATCTTATGACGACCCAACTCTTTGCATAGACGCCACCAAGTCGACCTCGGCGAATAACAAGAGGATTTTCTGCCACAACCATCTTCCTATTAAAACCATGGGGTCGCATTCTCTCGGCAAGATGCCCGGTCAGGCTGGTTACTGAGAACAACATCACTGGCATATCTCTCGCATCTGATGCGCAAAATATGTATCTTTACAAATTGCGTCTTTTTTTCCTTTGTCAATTTCCTTTGTCTTGCCATATTATTATAATGGGCATAAGTCTCGGGTCTTTTTAATAGATCAAGCACTGGCATGGGCTTTAGCACGGAGCTCCTTTTTTTGGCGTTACAATGCGGCGCGGTCTTTTTCTGCCTGCTCTTCTTATTTAAAGGGGAAATTTGGGAGGCGGAAACTGGAATACATTCTAAACAGGAGGCGGGGAATGGCGTTGGGACGGGATGGACATTCGCTTCGCGCATGAATGAGCCTGCTGTTTAATTTATCTTTACACTGTCCTTTTTGTATATGTTAGGGTCCGCGAGCGAACAGCTTCTGAGAATCGATGAATCGAGAGCAGAATATTACAACACTTGCTACAATTACTCGAATCTGCCGCAGAATTCTAAACAGTGTTGAAAGTTGTTGGTAAACTAGAATGGTTACCCCTGCATCCTCGATTAAGCATCATCAGTTAATAATACCATTGTAGCCCCTTGTCGTGCGACTGGCACGAGTCACGGCCCCATGATGGGGGAAAAACCCGCGATTCCACCAATAAGCCGAACCACCTTGCTGCGGCGCAGCATACGACATGGACTATTAATAGTGAATGGTGGTTGAAATGTGAGCTAAATTCAAAAGGGTCCAGTCGGTCAGGTCACGCCTCGTGGGGAAAGGGTGCACGGCCTCGGTGGTTATTGGGAGGCGTGCTATGGGAGAGATAAAAGAGACGCCGAGAGGCCCCCCCCCCGCTGGCGACGAGGCATTTTCGACGTCGTCCTTTGGGTGCCCGACGCGAGGAGGGCTCGGCAGTAGTTGAAGCCGTTGTCGGTGAAGAAGTCGATTGATTGGACGGGATGATTGACTTTTCTCTGAAAGAGTTGGTGCAAGGGAGAGAGAGACTACCAGTTGGTTCAACCATGGAGAGGCGACAAGTCGTGGTATCTGAGAATAAAAGTCGCGGCATAATATTTGCACAAAAAGGGACAATGTGAGCCAAGTAATAGACAACGCTGATGGTATGTAAATAGTAGTAAACAAAAACTAACAAATGTTCAAACTACTCGTTGCCTCTCTCCACTGCCTCACCCTCCTCCGCGTCCGACACTGTGCGAACCACGATCGCCCTGCCGTCCTCGAGCTTCATCCATCACATGCGCCCTCTGGCCGACTCCGCGGGGTCGAGGTTGTAGCGTAGGGGTAATAGTGGTCAGGCTACATGGCAGAGGGTTTAGTTAGATGTGCTCGAAGCTGGTCTGCTGAATGGTAGGCACTCGCAGACGGCTGTGGCGACGGGGTAGTTTATGCAGAGAAGGGCAATTCCAATATAGTAAAGCTTGTTGGCTGGGTCCTTTTCGTGCCAGATACATGCGTATCTGATTATTTCAATTTGGGCAACCGGCGCTGGGTAGAGGGCGGCAGAGAATTTACTGGGCATCGGAGAGAGCAGCCAATGATTTTTGGGCAGAATAAGCAGACTGACTCCGAAAGAGCCGACCGGACGTAGATGGTACGTGCAGAGTGAAAAATCTCTCTTTTCAATCTTTACTATAATCCTTTCCTCTGATTCATTCACCTCCTTCACGGCGGGAAGGCTCCTTCATGTTGCCGTCGTCCTCGGCCTCGGCCTTGTTCTGCAAAGGCAGCTCCCGAACAAGGTCTTCCGGGGTAGACGACCGCTTCCTTGAGAGACACCTTGATTACTTCTCCTTGATCAGTGACGTGGAATGAATGGTGTGGGCGTCCACGAAATGCTCGCGGCATGCTCGTGCTCATATTCGAGTCTCAGCCTTTGGCGATGGCATTGCCTTTAGTAAAAGAGCCGGTTGCGGACTAGAGCCCAAGTCTGCTTGTCGAGCACGGAGAAAAAGGATCGTACAGCACGGTAATGTCCGCCATGAAGTCTAGGGCGCGTGCAAGAGACTATTGCGTGTCATCTTGGGATGAAGCTCGATGGGAAACGGGGGGGGTGGTTGGGTTGGTCGGCTTACAACTCGCTGCTTCTGTCCGTCGCTGAGATTAGTGCTAGCATTTCCGACCATTGTTTCATCGCCATCTGGCATTTGCTTCAAGTCGACATCTAATGCGCAGATGGAGACAGACTGATTCATAAGTCTTGTGGTCGATGATGTTGGCCCGGATGTGGCGCTGAGCTGCCAAGGCTGCTGGACCGCGTAGGCGACAGAGAGCGACACCAGAGAATTGCTTGCAATTGTCAGAGCTACGTCGCCAACCCAGAGCTATCAGAAATGTAGATTTGCCACGACCAATAGCTCCATACAGCAAGGTGACTTCTCTAGTGTCGAGGAACACAGGCGTGTCCTTTAGGATGAAGCCAGCCTTTCCGTCCAAGCAAACAAGTTTAAATTTTCGAGCATGTTCTGGGAAGCTACCAAGATGCTACCAAGATAATCCGAGGATCATGTACTCCGGACTTATCGAGTTATTCCTGGATGCGAGACACACAGGCGAATCCTGCAGGCAGCCGTTAGTATGGCGTGGTCAACCCTCGTTCAAAACAGAGCTCCTGACATGACGAGCATTGGTGCGCTCGTCTCTGTCAAAGAAGCTTTCCTACCGTCAGCACATGCGTACGCAGAGGGCAAAATCACATCAGCACTTACTAACACCGAATGTGAGCGACAGCATCTTCCGATCGTTTACGGCGAAGTTCGAGAAGCGCAGAGTAAGATGCCTTGCCAGTTACACGCAGGTCGATATGGCTACTTGTCAAGGAGCAGACGACAGTTGATCAAGTTACAGAATACATGGTGTTGGAGCGGCATGATTGATTGCCCCCGTAGCATAATCACAATTGTGGCCGTGCTGTTCATCGCTGTCAACATATCAGCGGTTTCTAATTCTTTAATATTTCAACATTGACATGACGACCAGTAATAAATGCAATTTGGGTATTTCGCGCTTCTAGATGCTCATTCTCCTCAACTCCCCTTGCCCATGCCAGAAACTTTTATATTATACAGAAAAGACACCATCCAGCCGTGTGACTCTCCCTCGCTAGTCTTTTTCTTTCACCTCTTCCCCCTCATCCCCCTCTGTCTGCTTCTTCTTCTCCGCTCGATCCCTTTTCTTCTCCAGCAGCTTCTTGAGCTTCTTGGCCGAGTTGAACACACCATTCGTGCCCGCACCGCACGCCGCGCACGCCGGATCTTTCCGGTAGCGCTGCAGCGCGCAGGGCTCGCAGAAGTAGTGCCCGCAACGCGTAACAACCGGCTCGCGGTAGTCGCCCTCGCAGATTATGCATTTGAATGGAATCTTCTCCAGCATGGCCTCTTCGTCCGCATCCTCACCGCCAGCCGTCGCCGCCGCGGCGTCCCGGTTCGCATTCGCCACCACGGTGCCGCCGAGTTGCGTCTTGCCTTTGGAGGTGATATCCCAGTCCTTGTCGAGCTGCCAGCCTTGCTTGACGTCCTCGCGCGAGTGCAGGTACTTGCAGTTGTCGCCGAAGCCGCAGAAGCCCGTCTTCTTGTAGTCCTTGCAGACGTCGGGCGCGAAATCCATGACGGTAATGGTGCGGATGTTGGTGGCGGCCTTTATAGGGCCGACGGAGCGCTGCGGCGCGTCGGGGTTCTTGGTGATGAAGGATGTCTGGTTCGCGAGGCCCTTGTACGTGCCGTCGGGTGCGTTTCGGGCGGCGGCCGACGACGACAACGATGCGGATGACGAGGAACCTAGCAGCGTTTTGGCCGATAGCGCATCGGCGGCGTGCTCGTCGTACCAGTTGCTCTGCTTGGTGGCGTCGTTGGCGGACGAGAGGGGCGCGCTGCGGTCGGCCGTGTACGCGGATGCGGTGAGCTCCTTGCCGGCGCCGGCGCCGGCGGCTTTGGAAGAGGCCGTCACGACGGCCGTCTTCTTGCGGCGCTTGACGCGCTGGCCCGACTCGTCCTCCGAGGACGAGTAGTCGCTGTCGCTGTCGGCGGGCGGTGGCGTCGCGGGCCGCTTCCGAATGTTGGCCTTGCCCTTGGCGCCGCGCTTTTTGAAGAGGGCGATCGGCGCGGCGGCCGCGGCTTCAGTGTCCATTTTTGTGTGTATGCGCCGTCAGGAGAAGGGGCAATTCGTGGTCAATCGCCGCAGGATGTGGTCGGGTTGACGTTGGTTGAGGATGAATATTTGAGGATTTGGGACAGGCTAGGCTAGGCCAACTAACAAGTCGCAAGTGGCGCTATAAGGTTCGGGTGAGTCAGCTGAAGCAGAGAGCTTAGGTCTATCAGCTAGTCGATATGCTTGTCGAGAAAGAGAGTGCTAGTTTGTCTTCTAACCGTTTTAGTTTATTGATAAGAATTTTCTCAAATGCTTTTGTAGCATCTCGTCGTAGCTAAAGTTAAAAATGGGTGGCAAACTAGCATTTAACGCTTGGTAACCTGCACTAGTTGGACGAGATTCTTGCTTTGCTAATCATATCGCTATGTTGAAAATAGGCTATAAAAGCCACACCGGCATGTGGTAGATCTAGAAGGATATCTCGGCGCTTTTGGTCTGAAAGATATAGAGCTTACGGGTATTTATGGCGCGGCGACTCCTAGCGACTCAAGGCGGACTTATTAGCGAAGAGATGGTATTGGATCTAGAGATGAATGTCCCCCGCGGCATACGCAATTTCATGCACGATCTGGCAATCGATGAATCGGCTTGATTTTTGACACACTGACATTATCCCCGTTTTACGACGCGAATCGAAGACCAACGAGGCAAAATATCAAGCTGAGAAGCTTAAGCATGCTCGTCCTCGTTGCCAACTACAGCCACTTTTGGTGAGGGGCAGTCCGCGAGCGCAAACGACACAAGTGGTACCAGCCTCTCTCAAACTACGACCCAGTGCAAAAATTCCGAGAGCAAGTAGTTTGGCCATGTACGTATGTTGACAGCGAGGTGCCTGTTGCCGTCGGCGGCAACGTTTGGCTGTGTGTTTTTGCTGCGCTTCCTAATGGAGACTAGGGCGTTGAATTGACGCGCTTGGAATAAGCTCGCGCCGAGTACGCAACACTAGTTCGCGTCATTGGCAACGGCCAAGACACACAAGGTTTGCTGAACTTTGCGTCACTTGGGGCAAATATATCATTGCTGAGTATCTTATTCGAGCATAAAAGTTCTGCAAGAACACAGAACATAGCTTATTCAAAACTCAGCCACAGCTCTACGAGGCGACATTCGAGTCACAAGACCAGGCAGGGGGCCGCAAAGGGAGAAGCTATAAATTGGGGGCGGAGTCAAAAGAATAATAGTTTGAGTACTTGAAAGTTCGAAACGACCAAGATTGAATGCCATGAAATTATCAGTAGCAAGTCGTGGGGATAATTTCGGCTTGTCCGTGGATACTTTGCTGTATACATGCTACAACCGCAACTCGGCGGCATCGCCACGCGTCGGCAAGCCACAGCTGGCTTTGCATAATTGATAATCACGGCAAACTGTTCATACTATCCAGGCAACATGCTCGTCTGAAGTCGCGCATTATTTTCAGCCGACAACGACCAAGAAAACAAAACAAAACAAAGAAGATGCCGGGTAGGTGCAGTAATGGCTCAGAACTCTCCTTCTATTTTTGTAGATTGGTCGCAGAGGATGTGTCGCATTGCTGACATGGGGCCCTTGTTTGGCGGGCAAGCCAGCGTGGCGCTGAGCTAAATGTGGCAACCTTATGCAGAGCAGAGGCGCGTCATGCCACGATGATGAATGGCTTTTAGGACTCTTTTCTTTTTCCGCCTTAATTATTTTGTGGCCTCTCATAAAGTTACCGCCACAGAAATCCCACTGCGGATGGGGTTTCTTGAAATGCAATTATACTGTTGTGTTGTGTGTGTTCCACATGTTATGACAGCCGTCGCAATGACAGGTGAGGCTGGCCAATATTCAGGAGGAATGCCCCAGCTTGCTGCAGATAAAAATACGGGCAGTCTTGGCTGGTGAGATGGGACGGGTGGGGAAGAAATAGGGCAGAAGAGAGGATTGGTATGAATACTGAAGAGGGAAAAGTAAACAAAGACCAACGACGTTGTGAGAGGGGATTGGTCGGTGCTGATGATGGACGCGCAAATGGGCGGCGCTAGAATACTTTGCCGTACGTGATTGAATGGTGGTTATCAAGAACAAGGCTAGCCTTGTACGAAGTAGCGACACCAAAGTTTTGATAGCAAGACTTGGTCGAGGTGTCGAGGTGTCGAGGTACAAAGATGGTGTCTTTTGTGTATGATCAAAAATGGTCTAGCGTGTCTTTATAGCAACTCGAGCTCCCCACTGCCTCTGATCCACTGTGAGCTGTTTGGCTGTGAGCTCTCGCGCTTGCTGGAAAGCTCACTGTAGATGGGCACGCAAGCACGCTTGTCGGCGGACGCTCTCCCACCAGCTCCCGAGCTGTACTAGGGTTCGCGCCATGAGATGACGTCTCGGATAGCATATACGTTGGTCTCGGAGACGATTGGCTGTTGTTTTTCTTTGTTTTTTTCGGCGTATATGCACGGATGCGCTGCAGCCACTTGACTGTTGTTCTTATAGCGGGCTCACGCGCTGTAACCACTCCCTTGCAACTCACTGCATCTCTTTGTACCTCCCCTGTAAAGGTAGGTACGCGCTGACCACCTCCGCTTCCAACTGGCAACTGACAGCGCAAAAAAAAAAAAAAAAAGACAAACAGCATCACGACTCCTCCTCTCTTCCCTCTCCTTTCCTCCTTCAAGGTGCTTCTTTTCCTTTGACGCCCTCCATCACCACATAGCTCACGCAGATCTCGTCTCCTCGCTGCTGAGTCTACGTCAATTCGAACCAACCCTTCGCCTTCCTGCCGCTCATTCGATAGCCTCTTTTCCGTATTTTTTTTTCCTTCGACGCGTCCTTTGATATCTCGACCCCCGCTTCGCTGTCTCTCCGTGATCCATCACCCGTTTGTCTAGCCAAACACGCCAGTCTCTTGGTGTCCTGTACACCCCGAGAACCAAAAACAGCGTCTTGCACCTTTTAATCTAATTACCGGAAAATTCAAAATCATTCCTCTTCAACGACTTACGACTTCGTCCTACTTCTGTTCGACTTCTGTTCGACTTCTATTTCTCCATTAATAGCATTTTTTCATCTTACCTGCTCGACCAAACCAAGAAAACAGAAAAACAGACAGAGACCTTAGGTGCCGCAAACCCCAGAAAAAGAAGATCCTAGCCATCTCTACTTCTCTGGCCTAACTTGGTCGATTGTCAACACGCGCGTCATTCCAGCACAATTCTGTGTTGCCGCCCAACTCTACCAGACGCCGCACGCCGCATTTCTCTCGGGCTCGGCATCCGCTTCCACCACGAGCTGGCTAGCCCTCGAGTCAAGCAAACACCACCAACTATTCTTTGCTGGCCTTTATTGTCATCTCAACTCTTCTGTCGCCTTCACACCCGCGCTTTATTTTTTTTTCATTTCCTGCCCAAATCGGCGCCACAATCATCCCTCCCAGTCCTGTGTCGCCAGACCTGCATCTTGTCTCTCCTAACCCCTGCTTGATCCTCCGCTTTCAACGCAAGAGGCGCTTCTTTGGGACCCGATCAATTCGTGCTTTCCACTGCAAGCTCACGACCGACGGCCAACAAAGCTCCTCTTCTCCCCGAAAGTCCTGCCCGTCATCATAGCGCCCTTCTCGCTTCGCAAACAACACTCACCAGCTTCCTGGCCAGCTTCATGGTCTCCCGCTGGCCTTAGGCGGTCCTTCTGTCCTTGTCTTCAGGATGGCCTCGTCTATTGCCTCGGCCAGACCCAGTCTCGCTGCGCCTGCGGCCGACGATGATGCCATCAACGACCCATTCGTCGTCAGCACGTCGTCTGCTGCTCACTACCGCTTTTCGGCCTTTGACCATGAGCTTTTTGCTGCTGGGCCCGGCTCCTCCCCACGCCAGGCCAAGCGTGCCCTCGAGTCTCATCTAGCCGAGACGGAGCGCCGCCTTGATGAGGCCGGCAAGCTTGGCACTGCTCTTGTCTCCCAACGTAAAATGCTGGCCGAGCAATTGCAGGAAATCGAGAATCTCCAGGCTCAGGGCGAATTAGGCCCCGAGCTTCGCCAAAAGCTTGTCGAAATTGAGCGCGAGTATAACGACTTGGCCCGTGAGTCTGCTCGCGCCTTTTTACCAAAGAGGATTCCTTCCAACGAGAATGGCGGCACACCATACGCACCGGATGGTCGCACCGGCAGGGTAAGTTGCTCACATCGCCTATCTCTCCGACCGACTCAGACAGTTTCTAACAAGCCCCGTCTTACAGCGTTCCATCAGCCCTTCCAAATTCGACGGCCACGCAACAGGCTCCCCCACAAAGCTCACCATCCCCAAGCGCAGAGCTAGAAACCAGCAGTCCAACCGCCTACACGACATTGAGTTTGCCGCCGAAATTAGCCAATCCCTCATAGCCCAGGTCCGAAATCTTCAATCGCTCCTTTCCGAACGCGAAGAAGAGGTCAAGACGCTCCAGAGCGACAAAGCCCGACTAGAACTCGATACCGAGAACCTTAACCAACGTCTCAAGACTCTCGATGAGAGCGAGCACCGCTACAAGGACGAAAATTGGAACCTCGAGACGCGCATGCAGGAAATGAATTCTCTTCAAAAAGAAGCCGCCGACAAGGAAAAGAAGCTGACCCAGGCCCTCAACCTCGCAAACAGGGAAAAGACGGTCGCTCAAAAGGAAGTTGACGAGATCAAGGCCTCCCTTGCAAAAGTCTCCGAGGAGCACGCTGCCGCCGTGAAACTACATGACATTGAGCTTGGTTCTGCCAAGCGCCAGCTTGATTTGGGCGAAGATGAGCGTTCGGCTCTTCAGAAAAAGATTGATGACCTGCACAGTCAGAACCAAGAGCTTGCCAGTGCCATCTCCGCGCATCGTGGTAGAATGACGGATCGCGAACCTGGTTCTGGACTCAGCGACGATGACTTTAACACAGCTGCCGAGCATGCTACTCCCGATCACTCGCCGCCGCCCTCCCCCATCAAGGGCACTCCCAGACATGCCGTCTTGGAAACGGAGACTCTCAAGTCTTCCCTCGGCCACGCGCAACGGACCATACAGAGCCAAAGAAATCAGATTCACCGTGAAAAGACCGAGAAGCTCGAACTCCGCCGCATCATTCAAGATTTGCGCGAGGACTTGGAGAAGCAGCGCGCCGACGCTGGCGGCAACATGCGCGCCAACCGCCGCAGCCGCAAGGTCGATTCAAAGGAATACAAGCCCCCCGCCAAACTGCTTGGTAGCATGCGCTCCGGCAAGCATGAGATCTTCCTGGATGATCCGGATTGGGAAGAGAATGACGGCAGCTCGCCTTCTGGTAGCCCTACTGCCACAAGACAGACAATACTGCCCTCGATTGAGCCAAGCGACCATTTTGAGACTGCCAATGAGGCTAGTGAATCTGCCTTTGAGACGGCAAATGAGCGCGCAACTGAGACGGATGACTTCCAGACCGGTCACGAAGTCATGTCGGACAGTGATGGTGATGAGACAGAGACTGAGTCTAGAGGCTTTGGCAGGATGAAGCAGACCCCAAATCTACCTGCTGGTCTTGCTAAAAATGGCACTCGCGAATCCTTCCACAGCACTGCTTCGACCTCTGCTGACGAAGCTTCGAATACCTTGCGTGACGTGCGCACGCCCACCGGCACTGTCTCATCCACCAGAAGCCGCTTCAGCCTCAGCCGCCTGCCCTGGTCTCGCCGCTCCCGCCAAAACAGCGAGGAGCCCACGATACAGAGCAGTCCTGTTAGCCATGCCGGCAGCGCTGGCACGCCACGCGCGCCTGGTCAGAGTCTGTTTTCTGAGCTCCAGGACTTCGACGGTAGTGAGGATGATTCTATCAATGGCACTCCCCGCACGCGCACCATGCGCTCCCTCACACCCGGCTCAATTCGGCGCACGCTGTCCCCTGCGCCGCCCATGCCTACACGCGCTGTCATGGTTGACAGTTCAACCATGACGGAGCCTGGCTCCACGCGACCTCAGACCCTCGAGACAACTCGTCCAACCTCTTCGGGCTCCGTCATCAACACGAGCCGGGATTTGCCAGAGTGGCGGTCGAGCTACGATCCTACAGCCACGGATGTGTCGCGCCGCACGTCCAATTTCTCCAACAGCGACATTGATGAAAAGATTGCCCAGTTCCCTGTCCCGCCGAATGTTGTGGCACCCAAGGACCTAGCCTTTTCTTACATACAGTCTCAGAATATAGAGCCCCGGGAGCCTATAGTCGTACCACCGACCTTGAGAATGTCTTCTATTCTGTCCGAGGACCTCGAGCCCATCGCCAGCCCTCAAAAATATGTGCCTGTCATGTCCTTGGGCCAGATCCAGTCACAAGCTGTCGAGCCTGTTGCCAGCCCTAAAAAACAGGTGCCCGTCATGGCTCTGGGCCAAATTCAATCCCAAGCTGTCGAGCCCATTGCCAATCCTCAGAAACCGATGCCTGTCATGTCTTTGGGTCAAATTCAATCTCAGGCTGTCGAACCCATTGCCAGCCCTCAAAAATATGTGCCTGTCATGTCCTTGGGCCAGATTCAGTCGCAGGCGGTCGAGCCCATCGCTAGTCCTCAGAAATCGGTGCCTGTCATGTCCTTGGGCCAGATTCAGTTCCAGACTGTCGAACCTATTGAGCTGCCTACGCCTACCACGCCCAAGGCCGTCGCTCCCGTTGCGATCCCAGCTCCTGTACCACAGCTAAGTCTGTCGTCCATTGATACACAAAACATTGAGCCAAAGTCCCCAGAACGACCTGCTTTGGGCTTCTCTGCCATTGCTACCGAGCGAGTATCACCGGTGCTTGACCCATTGCCTGCTCTCCCTGCCTTTGGCTTCTCTTCAGTCATGACTGAGCACACGGTGCCGGTCAGCCCTGCGAAAGTGCGTCCACCCACCCTGGCACTGTCGTCCATCGCTTCAGAGGCAATTATGCCGAGAACCATTCTCAAGAGCGTTCCCGCGCTCACGTTCTCCGCTATTCAGTATGTCAATATTGAGCCGCAATCACCAAGAAATGGAAGGAGAGATGGCTTCATCTTCCCGCGTGACCCGAACACCCCTGAAAAGCTCGTGCCCGAGACACCTAACAACAACATTTTCGGGGCCCTCTTTGGACGCGGAAAGGGCAAGGACGCTTCACCCGTCATCGCTGAAGATGAGACAAGACAATCTCCCTCAGATCTTCCTGATGCCGAGACTCCAGACTCTCAGCGGCCGTTCAAAGAAATTTCGACCAATGGCTCCACAAGACCACCTCGCAAGTCCGCGTTGCCCAGCACCAGTGACCAGGGTGCTCAAACTGCCCTGACTGGAGGAGCGATTGATCGTCTGCAAAAGAGCCACAAGAAGAGCCCATCAGTTGCTTCAGTCGGCAGCCCAGGAACGCTAGGCACTGTCCGCATCCACCGTTCGCAGGAAAGCCTGGCAAGCCACGCCAATCGCGGCATGGACCTTGACGATTCCATGTATGATACTGGCTCTGTCATTGCTCGTCCAGACAGCGCAGTCAGTGGAAGACGGTCAGTCTATGGGTCAGCGCCTCCTCTGCCTGCCAACCATCGCCAAGCTATCCAAGCCGCCGGTACCCAGACACAGAGCAAGATGGACCCACCACTGTGGCCTGCTTCTGCAATGAAGCGTCCCAGCACACCAAGCCAACTGAGTCGAACAGGATCGGGGCAGAATGGCACGCCAACTCCCCGTGCTGCCCGCACTGGCGGCTTTGTCGAATTTCAGCAGAAGCCTCCAGTCGTTGCTAGGCAGCCTTCGGTGTCGTCCTTCGCTTCTGATATTGATGCGCGTTTCGATCTACAAGCTACGGACATTGACCCTACTGGCTTCGGCCCCAACACGGATCCTCGCATGATCCAGGCCATCACGCAGACCATGATTGGCGAGTACTTGTGGAAGTACACACGCAAGACTGGCCGTGGCGAGCTTTCTGCCAACAGACACCGCCGCTACTTCTGGGTTCACCCCTACACGCGAACTCTGTACTGGGGCGAAAAGGATCCGTCGAGCGCTGGACGATCTGAGCTGAAGGCCAAGAGCGTGCCTATTGAGGCTGTCCGTGTAGTCACGGACGACAACCCAATGCCCCCGGGCCTGCACCGCAAGAGTCTAGTGATTATTGCTCCAGGCCGCACCATCAAGTTTACTTGCCCTACTGGCCACCGCCACGAAACGTGGTTCAATGCCCTGTCGTATTTGCTGGTTCGTACAGAGCCACAGGCAGCGTATGATGCCGAGGATCTTGCGGGCTCCATTACTCGCGAAGATGTCGACGAGTTTAACCCACAATATGGCCGCCGGCCTGCGCAGGGCCACCGGCCAGAGCAGCAATCGGTTTCGTCGTACAATTCGCGCGCTGTGAAGAACGAGTCCCCCGCTGATATGTACTCGTTGGTGGTACCGACGCTGACGCCAACTCCGCACCGCAATGATCTTGCCAACAAGGCGTCGAGAAGCACCTTGAGCAAGATGAGCGGATACTGGAAACTCTCGACTCTACGGAGCCGCGCAGGCGGTAGCAATACTGACCTGTACACAACCAATCAGGTACATGACAGCGCCGAGGATCTGCGCGAATTGATTGAGCGGCAGGACCGCGACGCGGACCGTCTGGAAAATGTGCGAGCGTGCTGTGATGGCAAGCATGACGTGGGCAGTGTTCCTCACTCGTCGAAGCGCCATCGTCACAGTCATGGCCACCCTATGCACTCGGCCAATACGACGCCCGTGTCGTCTATGCGAACGCGCGCTTAAACGCGACAAACCTCTCAGAATGGTACATTTTATCACAGAATTTCTTTTTACGAAACACTCTACACTCTTTACGGAACCTTGGGGATAGTCTACTCCCGCGATTCACATTCAGAACCTGATGATATTGACGAAACTTTCTTGCCTCGGTCGAGAATTTCTTTTACTCTTTTTAAGTTTATGCCCGCAGCATCGGCTGTTAAACTATAGCCACTCTCTCACTTCAGCAGTCGAAAGAAAACTGCAACTTTCCTTTTCTATTGTTTGTAAACTAGGAACATGGGGGTTCTTTAGTTCTGTTTTACAGTGTCTTGTCCACCGCGGCCGTTGTCTGTTGACAGGGTCCTTGTTTGTGGACGGAGAAAATCACTTTATCTATACTCTTTGGCACAGATCAGACTAGACACCGTATGTTTTTTTCACCTTGAGCCAAGAGGCGTTTTGTCGAGGTTTTTGTTTAGCATGAGAATATTTTACTCTGTTGCAAGCATGTTGTGGCTGTATTGACGTGAGGCGTTGGTCGTGGGCTGCAAATGAGAAGCCATTCTCAACTTTGATTTCGAAAGGATACCATGTTGGAACAAAGGACTTTTCAATTCCCGTTGTAAGAGGATCATGCAATGTTCAGATGGCCCCTATAACAGGATTAGCGCCCGTTCGACCAGTGGAACCATGGTGATGCATTTAGCGTCTGGAGAGTGAAAGTACAGATGGTGATCGTCTCAACAAGAATCCCATTTTAGCGCCAACAAGTTTGAGCCATGTTGGTCTCTTGGACTAAAAATAAATAACCTTGAGCGTCTTCATCGAGTGTCACACTGCGTTGACGCTGTATTTGGTGAGACCAGGTTGCCGACCCATCACATGACGTATGTGAAGCACGCGCTGCGCTAGGTAGCCCCAACTTTTTGGCGCTGGAGCTTGTCCAAACAGTGACGTGACACCTTGTTCTTGAAGACAACTTTATTTCAACATCAACACGCTTCCGTCTCTCGTTGCTGGTTCTTGTCCATTTCTCTTTTTTCTTTTCCGTTTTGATTTAGCGGTCCTTGTCAATAAATTCCTTCCTCATCAGACCAACTTTCTGTCCTGGCGACAAACGGACCGGCCGGCATTCTGTGGATATAGGACACCTTTATTAAAACCGTCACCCATCAACCACGTTGGACATGCAGCTTCGTCTCGGCTCTTCATAACAACTACCCATTATTTCGATCTTGCGTTTACGTTGCCCCGAAATTTTGACCCGAACTCTCCATAACCACCGACACACGTCTACACGCACACCGCCAGACGCAAAGCAGCCATGGGTCCCTGGACGGCCCTGCTGGTGGCGTACCTTCTCGGAGGCGTCACCTTTGTCCCGCTGCTTATCGGCCTCGTCCTGCTGCACGCACACTACACGCTGCCCTTTAGGCGGGACATGGATGAGGTCCCGGACGGGCACCCGGGTAGCGTGGTGCAGGACGGCGACGACACTGCCGCGCTCGACGCCCGCCGGGCCAAAGAGCGGGGTGACAAGCACAACGACGACGACGGGCGGAGCGGGCGCCGGGAAAAGGACAGCGACGCGGCGGTGCACGAGCTCGATGTCGCCGCAGGCTACTTTGCCGTGTGTAGGGAGTACACGCCCATGGGCATCAACGCGAAGCCAATTGAGCGGGCCACGCCCGTTGGCACCGCCACGGTCGCGCCGCCGAGCCCAAGCGTCTACCAAACCTTCTACAGGAGCATCTTTGACCGGAAGCCCGTGCCGGGGCCGATTGAGAATAACAGCATGAGTCACAGGCCGAGGAATGCTGGCAATGTGTTTTACGTGGTGTTGCGGTAGGTGGTGCTCTTGGGAACGACTGGAGGAATAGCACTAATAGAGTTTTTCCGCAGACACGGCCACATCATGCTCTTTGACGACGAGCGGGAGCTCGAGGTCCGTCACGTCATCAGCCTCGCCCACTACGACATTAGCATCTACTCAGGCGGCGACGAGACCCCCGAGGGCGAGCTGTTTATCAAGCGCAACGCCCTGCGCCTTTCGCGGCGCGACAGTCCTGGCGGCGACGACGGCGGCCCCGTCGCGAAGCCCTTTTACCTCTTTTCCGAAAACTGCTCCGCCAAGGAGGATTTCTACTTTGCGCTGCTCCGCAACCAGGAGCAGACGTTTCCTGGGCTCGACCGGTGCCCGCCTAAGCCCAAGCACTATGACACCAAGGACATCATCACGCTGTTGCAGCGGCTGCACTCGTCCGAGGAGACGGTTCACTCGCGCTGGCTCAATGCCGTGCTGGGGCGCATCTTTCTCAGCGTGTACCGGACCAAGGATATCGAGAATTTCATCGCGACTAAGATCACGAAGAAGATTTCGCGCGTCAAGACGCCTTCGTACCTGACCAACATTGCCATTCAAAAGATTGATACGGGTGAGGCGGCGCCGTTTCTTCACAATCTGAAACTCAGGGAGTTTACCGTCGATGGCGAGTGCCTTGTCGAGGCGGACATGCGGTACTCGGGCCAATTTCGGCTGGAAATGTCAGCGACGGCCAAGATTGACTTCGGCACGCGCATCAAGGCCCGCGAGGTCAACCTAGTGCTCGCGCTGGTGCTGCGGCGCATAGAGGGCCACGTGCTCTTCAGGATCAAGGCGCCGCCCAGTAACCGCCTCTGGCTGTCGTTTCAAACCATGCCCAAGATGGAGCTGGCCATTGAGCCGATTGTGAGCAGCCGCCAGATTACCTACACACTCATTCTGCGGCAGATTGAGAATCGCATCAAGGAGGTGTTTGCCGAGACGCTGGTGCAGCCGTTTTGGGACGACGTGCCATTTTTCAGGACAGAGCACAAGGAGTGGCGGGGAGGCATCTTTGAGGGGGATGATGCGGTAGAAGGTGAAGTGACGGCGGCGGCGGTGACGATTCCCGAAGTTGATGGGCCGGCGGAGACGGTTGTCGTGGGCGCCGGCCCCGAGGAGCCAGCGATTGTGGCGGAAACGCAGGCTTCTGTACGACCGGTGGAAAAGAGCCAGACGATGCCGACGCTGGAGAGCCAGGCGACGCCCGCGACGGGTCTTTTTGGGCGCAGGCTCGGAACGAACAAGCTAAGCGCAGATAACTCACCGGCTGCTGCGTCGACGGTCAGCCTGGATGCCAAGAGCACAGCCGCAACAACGTCGTCGTCGCGGTCCCCAAACATCATCAAACGCGCCAGCGTGGAACCGATAGTCGGCACGGAAGCCGCGCACGCTGACTGGTTCAAGCCCTCGACGTCGCCGCCCGATCACGCCACGAGCCTGATTGCCGCGCTGCACTCCAAGGCCCAGCAGGAAGCGGCAGCGGCGGCGGTGGCGTCGCCATCGTCACCCATTGTCTCGCCCATCGGGTCGCCCAGTAAGGATAAGCGTGTCAAATCGAGCGGCGCCTCGTCCATCTCCTCCAAAGAGGGATCCATCGAAGCGACAGAGCAGCACGGCGACGGCGCGGCCGCGCCCCCCACGCGGCGCAACACGGTCTCGTCGCACGGATCGCTCGAGAGCCAGCAGTCGCCCAATGGCGGCGGCGCTTTTAGCCAGGCCGGTTCTCTCGGGCGCAAGTTCTTTATGAAGCGCGAGAACTCCAGCGCGTCTGTTTCGACAATCGCTTCGACGACTGACACAAACGGGCCGAAACAGCAGCAGCAGCAGCCGCGCAACAACACGCTCGCGGCCATGACGAATGCCGCCAACCAGGCTCGCCAGTGGGGATGGAATGCCATCCAGCGGCAAAAGGACGCGCGCCGACACGGCGAGGCTGCGGGTCACGTCGACCTCAGCCAACCGATGGGTCGTGGGCAGCCGCTCCCGCCGCCGGGCACGCCCCTTCCCGGTCCGACCAACGGCAAGACCAAGATAGCAGCGCCAGTGCCGGTACCCAAGCGCAAGCCGGTGCCAGTGCCGGCCGAGGACAAAGAGCCAGAGAGGCCAGGGACGGGTCACTCGCAAAAGCAGGAAGAGCAAGAGCGGGAACTAAAGCCGCCGCCGTTGCCGCAGAGACGACGACGAGGGGCGAGTCAGGCGATTGCAGAGGAAAAGGAAGAAGAGGACGGCAGCGGGCCGGAGAATATTCTCGTGATAAGCGCGCCGGATGACTCGCAGCCGCCGACGCCGCTGGACGACGGGGCTGAATACGAGGGGACGCTATTTGGTCCGGGAAACAATGATGAAAGTAAAGGCGTGGCGGCGGCAGGGATCCCAAGGAGACCGGTGCCGGTGCCGATTACTGTTGTCAAAGACGCGACACCAGAAGCGGACAAGACGCCTGTCGTGCAACCCGCGCGAGCATTCGAGGCGCTGCCAGTAAACGAGATGGAAACAGCCACGTTGCCTGCTAAACTCGATGTCGATGATGCAGGCATGGAGGATCTAGAGCACGAAGATGACAAACCGCTGGTTGCGATGCCTCCATCAACAACGACTCCGCCGGAACCAAACGTCGATGACGATGACGATGATGGTTTTGCGGGATGGATGGATGAAGACGCGGATGAGAGTCAGGTTCCGACGACGACGACGACAGCGACGAGTCGGACAGAGGAGGCGCTGCCACGATCAGTGACGAGTCGGGTGTAATGTGAAAGGGAAAAGGGGGAGGTTTGTACAGGGGATGATGGGCGGGGGAATCACAAATACAGTACACACAAGGGGCGTGAAAGTAAGAATGGAACCATTGGCGTTGATGGAGTTTCAATCATGTTGACTGGAAGTCGACCCTTTTTTTAGGCATAGATTTTGGTTCGCAAATGGCATCACAAGCATTGCATACCTGAGTGGGCTGGTGTGTACGTGAATGGAAGAATGTGTCATGGTTTTATTCTGTAAAAGATTCAAACGCTAGCCAGCCCAATCCCATCTTGACAATCACCTCCCGCGCCAAAGCATGCAACAAGAATATTCAATCACATATCAAAAGAACATCACCGCAATTACCACTCCAGATCTCTCACCCTCAGCGCCTCCGCCAAGCTGCCCATCACCGGCAGCGCATTGGCACGCTCGCCTACCACCTTGCCGCGCTGCCGCACGCGCGTCCAAAACACGGGACAGTCCTTGCTATCGCACGGCACGTCGTCGAGCGGCGCCACGCCCATGCATCCGCGGCACACGGCGAGCAGCTCCTGATACCTAGTCTCCTCGGCCGCGAGCCGCGTCTGCAGCGCGAGCAGCGACGACCGCGCGCCCGGCCCGCGACAGCGCGGACACAGCGCCGTAGTGTGTGCTGCTGCTGCTGCTGCTGTCGCTGCCGCGGATGCTTCTCGGAGAAACTTGACGCCGCAGACGAGACAATGCGTCGATTTCATGTAGGATTCCAGCGTCGAGCGCTTGGAGCCGGCGGCGCCGGGCGGCGCTGCCTGGTAGATGCGCTGGACTTTGGGCATCTCGTCGTACCACTGGCGGACGTTTGCGCCGACGAGGTTGAAGATGCGCTCGAGCGGTGGGATAAGATTCTTGCTAATGTAGTACTCGGCGTCGAGATGCCAGTGCGGGTTGGCGAGGAGCTCCTCGGGCGCGACGCAGCGGTCAATGAGGCGCGCGCCGGGCGCACCCGAAATCACCACGTACGGGACGCGCTCGCCGTACTGCGGCTCGGCACGGGCGTCCTCGAGCATCTTGCGCGCGCTGATGAGCGCGCCGGCCGGCGGCGGGCCCTTGTCCGAGTAGCTGCCGAGACGCACCTCGCGCGCAAAGCAAAAGTCCTGGACACTGACGGTGCCGCGCATAATCTTTGCGCACTGCGCTTGAAAGTAGGCCTTGATCTGGCTGAGGTCGGCCGTCTCAAAGAGCAGCCGGAGGGCCTTTTCCTCAATCTTTTGCTCGGCGGGCGTACCGTCGCGACGGACCGTCTCGATGCCCTTGGCGTCAAACACGGGGGTGACCTGGTCCTTGGTTTCGTACATGTAGCCCACGTAGCGCTTCTTGGTCTGCAGCACGCACGGGAGGTAGACCTTTTCAAATTTGAGCTTCATCGGGCGCGGGTTCATCTTGGAAATCTCCTGCGCAATCTCGTTGCCGATGTCAAAGGCTTGGTCTTTGGTGCGGCCCTTGAGGTAGATGAAGAGGCTGTCCGTGTCACCGTACACGACCTCGGCGCCCCATTTCTCGACCGTGTGTATGTAGGCAATGGATCGCTCGAGCGTCTCTCGCGCTGTTTGCACGATGCTGTCTGCAATTTCAGAGCATGGCATGCGGCCGGAAAAGGATGCCGAGGTGTATCCATAGGTAACGTTGGCCAGCAGCTTCAAAGCCAGTTGTCTGTTGTTGAGTAGCTGCTGTAGCATTTTGTCGTCCTTGTCCTCCTTCATACCGCTCTTGACCATGACTCTTGTCTCCAGAATTTCGGTCAACATCTTGGCCAGCAAAGATTTGCGAATTTCGGCCTTGACAAACATCATGCCATTTGGCGCAATGTTGATGTGATCTTTCAGCAACGCCATGAGCCCAGCTTGTCGCTTGTACTCTGCAAAGCCCATCTTGCTTGTTCCGCACCAATTGACGATGCGGCCCAAAAAGGTTGAGTAGCAGTAATTATAGGCAATCATGACGCTTGGATAAAGACTTTGGAAATCCAGCACGAGCAGTGGGCTGCTATAAAATGCACTCTGTGGCTCCATGACAAGTGGCAAGCATTCCAGCGCGTTTTGGCTGCCGACTTGCTTCTTGCTCGGCGAAATCAGCAGAAAATTCTCCGGCTTCGCGATGCGAAACATGATGGACTCGACTTTGAACTGCGAGCCGCGGGAAAAGACAGAGAAAAAGTCCACACCGAGAAGTCTAGCTTGCTCGCTGGTCCTTGGAATGAGTTCATTCGCCTCAAGAATTTGTAGATCGATCTTGGTGCGGCTTTGCAGATAGCGAAGCAGCTTCGAAAGGTCGTGGGGTTTGCCGCTTTTATACCACGCCGTCAGCGTCTTATAAGAGTAATGAGGCACGCGCCGGTGAAGTAGATGCCAAGCAACATTCTCCATGGTATACTGCAGCAGATTAATCTCTCCGCGCATAGCTCGCCAGAGATTGATCATGTGGCGACCAGTTACACGGATTGTCGACGTGGTGTTGAACCCCCAACGATCACTCTGTTTGCCGAATCTTCCATGCGATTGGGCATTGACTCTGGAGAGCTCATCGCACAAATTAAAATCATATTTGAGACGTGCCCTCTCCATCAAAAAGCCCCAAGAGCCGCCATGAACTTCATACCCCGTAAGAACATCAGGATCCAGTTCCTTCACCACGTCAACGAGGCGCACGAGGAGATCCAGCTCGGTTTTCTCTTCGATGACCTCAGTTTTGCAGCTTTTGCGCATGCGTCTCGCCGCATCACCATCTGATGTCAATACAATAAGGCCCGAAATGGTACCGTCGCCGTCATTTTGCGAGGCATACGTGACTTCGTCGCCTTTGCAGCACCAAAAGATGCATTGCACTTCATCTTCTTCGGGATTCGGTACCAACCTCGCTCGCGTGTTTACATGGACTTCGAGGCTCATAGTGCTCATGTATTGCACTTCGTGCTGAACGCTGGTGGACTTGCGCTGTTGCGTGTACTTGTAACCGTGCTTGTTCTTTGGCGTGGGACCGTCAATCTGAGACTGTAGTTTGCTGCGACGCTGGAGAAAAGTTGCCGAGTTTGCAGTCTTCTCTTTTTCATTGAGCCAGTGCTGGACCTCGAGATTTGTGGGAGGTGGATGACCAATCTCCCATGCTCGCAAAGTGCAATTCCTTCTTTGTTTCTGCAAAACCAATTCAGAGGAAATTGACGTCACTTCTAGAGCTTCATTGCTGTCATGTCCAAAGTCAAAAGCAGGCAAAAATGGTACCGTATCGCCAATCAAACGAAACTCACGGCCTGCGTACTCTCTGCTCCTAGGAGGAACATCCTTTTCATTACTGTAGAATGGGTCCTGGTAAAGCTGATCAGGCAAATGAAACTGTGCAAGAGAGTCTGCGTCTTTTGGTGGCGGCGGAAGCGTTGAAAATATGATAGTCGGACGTGACGACGCCTCAGCTATAGCTTCTGGAACCTTGCCCGCTTCATTGCTTCTCGTAGAAGCGAGTAGGCTGGCATGTGACAATGAAAATGGTTGCGCGGATGGAAATGCAAACCCGTGATTGTCAGATGGAGTGAAATTCAGCAACGCCTCTGACTGTCGCTTTTCAGGTAGACCGCCGTCGCTTGTTTGCGAAGCCGATGGCTTGCTTCTTTGGCTCAAGCGTAGTCTTGTATCAGGGTCATTCTGGTTCTTGACAATCGCAAAATCGAGTGTAGATTTGGGCGTAGTTGTTCCGTCTGAATGTTTCGGCACTGGCGAAGCTGACAGATGAAACGCGGCTCTTCGTTCTTGTGTGCCTTGCTCTACCTTCATTCTTGGCGGTATCACGTCGTCTTTTTTGGCCTTCTTCGAAATCATGTCAGACCATAGTCCAGAGCCGACACGCTTCAGCTCTCTCTTTCGAGTTGGGGGCAAATTGTGATATCTAGACCGCCCGATGAATCCGCCATTCTCAGCAGCATTTATAATGGTGGCTGACACAGCCATGACAGGCGGACGACCCGTCCTGCAGCCGCTCACACATATCCCTGGTATCGACTCTTGCGAATTTCCTCTTGTGATTACCGAATCCATACGAAATACTTCCGAGTCTGAATCCTGCTCATTCCCCTCTACCAACTGCTGCAGAGCTTCGTCATCAGATTCTTGGAAATAAAACGACTCGTCGGCAATGTTTGCTTGCCGCGCTTTCTGTTCATCAACTTCGATACTGCTGGCTGGGTCAACCTTGCCTACTGAAGCTGCTGATGGAAGACCGAGTGCCGGCATAAGGCTGGAAGGATGCAAATCCTCCACTGATTGTAGGACAGTCTTGACAGTCGCTTCGAATGGAACAGGTCGTACAAATTCCTCAAATGAAGGTGTAGCAGAGCCAATATCTTTGCGATCTGCAGCAGCAAGTTCTTCAACCTTCAGCCTGTAATCGTCCTCGTGGAGCCAACTTTGCGACAATGAGGCTCGCGGCTCCGCCGACATCGGTACCAAAGCTTCGGGTGGAAATGGAGTGCTGCCAGGTTTAAGGCGAGGCATGCGCCGCCGTCGTCGTGCCGTCTCATCTTTCCACAACCCCGCCATGCTATGTACAAGCTTCATATCGTTGGGTAACGGCTCTTTGAGCTCGACAAAGCGATGGTGAAGTTGCCGCTCTTGTACCAGCATCCGGTTTGTTATGTCCTGCACGCAAATATCCACTTCGATGGAACAGCGGCTAACACGGGGTAGCGAGTGATCATCCGTGGTGCGACCTTGAGGTATAGACAAGTCATGCCAGAGATGCGACGAGTTTGAGCCGACTTTGTGAGCCGGCACTGGTGCACGAAACGCTGTCTGGGCTGCATCCATATAGTCGCAGCCGAACAAATTGTAGTCAATCATGAATTGAGACAGGTATTGCAGATGGGCTTCATAAGGCTGAAATTTCTGTTTCAAGATAGCGCCTTGTTGAAGCAGGTCAGCCAAGCGTGTCATCACCATAGGGTTGAACATGTAAATCTTGAGGAAGAAGCGATACCCGACATGGTAGCCATAGAACGGTACACCCTTGACAAGGGTGATGCGCGCGACGAATCTCGAATTGAGGCCTTGCTCGTCTCGTCGAAAACTCACGGATAGAGCATGGTCGATAGAGAGATGCAGTCTGTAAATGAACGATCCGACTTTAGACAAGTTAATATTATGTTATCCACCGGCAACCGTGTTTCATACCCTCATCTTGAGAAAGGCCGCCTTCATATTCGACAAATAAATAAGGAAAGGCTCCATGAACATGCGCACACACTTTTTGGCCAGTCTCCGTTGACCCAAAAATTCGAATGATGGGAACTTTGGGCCCTCTGGCCGCCTGTGAAGGTCGTATGTCATTGCGAAGCTGCGGGTCGTGTATAGTGGGCGTTGCCTGGTAATTGTCGATGCAGTTCAGTCTGACGCGGAACAAGTCCATTACTCTTAATCTGTGAATCCATTTGAATGCATCGTGTTTAGATCATCAGACAGGAAATCAGTGATATTTTTCGAGAGAGAAGAGTCCGCTATCTGGTGCTAGCTCTCCCGTTAACAGGGCGCGGCGTAACGCGACACGCAGCGACAACAGATGCCCCACTGCGCGAACGCACGTGATGATAGCGGCTTCTTTATCGAGTGTCGCTGCCTTTTCTTCCGTACAACATTGCCTTGTCATCAGCTCAGTATAGGCGCGCTGCTTTGCGAAAATACGTTACGCACTATTTCCTGTTGATATATAGCTACCGATATCGACAATACGCTCGTAAAGTAGGCTGCGCGCCGTCGGCTTGCCACCGCAACAATGCCTCCTCCGCCACCAAGGAAGCCCGAGACTGGCGCTGCGAACAAGGAAGAAAATATCTACATTCCCTCGTTCATCAGCAAAAAGCCCTTCTACGCCGGCGATGACGACGATGACGGAGCTGATTACTTGAAGCATCAGCGTCGCGAAGAAACAAAGGAATCAACGAAATGGTACGACCGCGGCAGGAAGGCAGGCCCAGCCGCAACTAAGTATCGCAAAGGTGCTTGCGAGAATTGCGGCGCCATGACACACAAGGCAAAGGACTGCTTGAGCCGGCCACGCGCAAAGGGAGCGAAGTGGACCGGCAAAGATATCCAAGCCGACGAAATCCTCCAAAACGTCAACCTCGGCTGGGACGCCAAACGAGATCGCTGGAACGGCTATGACGCCAAAGAATACAAACATGTGGTAGATGACTACAATGAGATGGACAAACTCAGGAAAATGGCACAAAAAGGCGCTGGTGTTGACGATGAAGAAGACGATGGCGACAAGTATGCGGAAGAGAACGACATGAGCAAGCATCAGAGCACAGCTACACGACAGCTGCGTATACGAGAAGACACCGCTAAGTACTTGCTGAATCTGGATCTCGAATCCGCCAAGTACGACCCCAAGACACGATCGCTGGTCGATGGTGGTGCAACCGCCGATAAAGCCGCGGATATGTTTGCTGAGGAGGGGTTCATGAGATCGTCTGGCGATGCAGGAGAATTCGAAAACGCTCAACGACTTGCATGGGAGGCTCAAGAGAAGACTGGCGACACTTCTCTGCATATGCAAGCCAACCCAACAGCCGGAGCCTTTCTTCGCAAACAGGAAGCCGAGGAAGAGGAGAGGAAGCGAGCCGAGAGAGAAAAGCAGCTTCAAGAAAAGTATGGTGGCGGAGAGCAGAAGCCTATACCAAGCTCTCTGCGCAATATGATGATTACGGAGTCCGAAACCTTTGTCGAATACGACGAGACTGGATTGATCAAGGGTGCGCCTAAGAAGAAGGCCAAATCAAAGTACAAGGAGGACGTATTGATCAACAACCACACGTCGGTATGGGGAAGTTGGTGGTCAAGTTTCAAATGGGGTTATGCATGCTGTCACTCTTTTGTGAAGAACAGTTACTGCACTGGAGAAGATGGCAAGTCAGCATGGGAGGCCTCGGAACGGCAACGCGCAGGCGCCAATCTCGGTAACGGCGACATTGAAGAGACAGCGGTGGACGACGAGAAGCCTGACGTCGAAGCGCAAGATGATAAGAAATCCAACAAGAGGACCCGAGAAGAAATGCTGAACGGTGTCACAGAGGAAGAGATGGACGAATATCGCCGGAAAAGAACCGTGGCGGCAGACCCCATGGCAAAATTTCTGGGTAAAGACGAGCTGTTATAGGACGAGCCTACTGTACATATGTAAAATAATGATACCACAAGTTTACGGCTGAGATCAATATTAAATGGACACCACATCACATCTGGCATTCACACGAGCGTTCAAGATGGGGCAGATACAGTAATTGTTTGTAATGATTCCTTTTTTTTCCGTTTATCAACGCCCCGAGCTATGACGCGAAATCCCTTTCCGAATTTCAAATGGCATTTTCGTCGCACAATAATCGTGAAGAGGGCAAGCACTAACACTGTGTAGTCAATGCATCTACTCCTCCTCCTCCTCCTCACCCTCGTCGCCGTCGGCAGCGGCCTTGGCCTTCTTTCTGCGGACACGGCCGGGACGGCCAGAGCCGAAGGGAGAGTTGAGGGCGAAATCGATGTGCTTCTGGGAGTCGAGACGGACGATGAAAGAAGGAACGTTGACGATCTGCTTGCCGACGCGGATGTGGCGCTGGCGGATCAGGACACGGGCGTGGTGGATGGACTTGGCGAGGCCGAGCTTGTAGACGCAGGTCTGGAGACGACGCTCAAGGAAATCCTCAATCTTGAGGGCAAGAACGTAATCGAGCTTCATGCGGGACTCGTCGAGGACACCGACACGGACGAGACGGCGAATGAGGGCATTGCCTTCGAAGAGACGCTTGGGGTCCTTCTCGTCGAGGGTAAGAAGCTGACTGCAGTGGAAAAATTCATTAGCCAAAACTTTGTCGTACATAAGATTGAGGGTTCGCAATGGCTTACCGAGCAGCACGACGAATCTTGGACAGCGTCAGACCGACGCGCCACACCTCACGCTTGTTGCGGAGGCCATACTCGCCAACGAGCTTGAGCTCGGAGTCACTATTGTATCGGAGTCAGTTTTATGTCACAATCGACATGAACAAAGACAAGCTCTGATTCAGTGGCCGGTGAATACTGACAGTCGGGCAGACTCGAAGGGTCTACGGGGGACACGAGAGGTCTTGGAGTGAGCGCGGGGTGCCATCCTGAATTGATGATGTTAGAGATTGAAAATTCCAAGTCGAATTCAACTTTGGGTACTCACTTGACTTTACTCCGTGGTGGTTGCTGGAGAGTGAAGGTCTGCGCAGCTCGGCCCTGCAAAATCGTTAAAGTGTTGTGGGGATTGGGGAATTTTCGACCGCGATGGGTCACGTGGACGATTTTTGCGAACCCTAACTAGGACGCACGAGCCAGCAACGCATTTCTTTGCCCTACGGATACTAGCGAGGAGGGTGGGCAAGGGCAAAAAAAAGTTGCATTAGCTAAGCACCGCAAGCCCACAAGCTGTGCGCAAAATCAGTAGTCAATCCACTCGCGATTTTGCAGCATCTTGCCAATCCACGATCACCAACACCGAAACTCCCCGTGTCGTTCCGGTATTAATCAGACAAAATGGGTCACTCCTACGGAAAGAGAGCGGGCACCCGCGTACGTTTTGGAAAATCGAATACCGAGAAATGGGAAGATCTGTTTTGTACTGACCAAGTGTGCAGTATGCCTTCAGCCGCGACTTTCGCAAGAAGGGTACGCTGGCCTTGAGCACGTACCTGCGCCAGTACCGGTATGTCGAAAACGAACCGAGAGAGGGAATGGAAGGGCTAATGAGCGAATAGCGTCGGTGACATCGTCGATATCAAGGTCAACGGTGCCGTCCAGAAGGGGTAAGATTCAACCAACCCAATTCGATCGTTCGATATGCGACTTTTGCTTGCGAATGACCAAGGGCTTGACTCGACGAATTGAGCTGGAAGCTAACGGGTACACAGTATGCCCTTCAAGGTCTACCACGGCAAGACTGGTGTCGTCTACAACGTCACCAAGTCTTCCGTCGGTATTATCATCTATAAGAAGGTAAACCACCGCTACCTCGAGAAGCGCCTGAACATCCGCATCGAGCACGTCCAGCCCTCGCGCTCCCGCGACGACTTCCTCCGCCGTGTCAAGGAGAACGCCGAGAAGAAGAAGGCCGCCCGTGCCTCTGGCACCACTGTCCAGGTCAAGCGTCTGCCCCTCATGCCCCGTGAGGCCCGCACCGTCTCCCTGACCGACGTCCCTCCCGAGACCGTCACCCCTCTCCCGTACGAGACTACGATTTAAAAGAATGGTTGCGTGGGGTATGCTGCGGTTATTGTTATTTTCTTGTGGTGTTGCGTCCGGATGGGAAAGATTCTCAGCATGGCAGGGTCTGCATTTTGATGTCCATAGGGAATGAAAATAAAAAAATGACATCTACACAAAATACGTTCTGGGTCACCTGTGAAGTTGTGCAGAAATCGAGCCACCCTTGGGTATGTCCGCTTGCACCCCTCGCGCTACTTTATACAGCAGATAATTTATTTCGAATGGTTGTTGGACTCCCGCAGTCAAACTACGCTATTGAGCGGAACTGCGCGGAACGAATGTAGGTGTCTAGGTACCTTTGCTCAATGGCACGCCACATCGTCTTTATTGACAACGATACGAAAGCAACTCGCAGGGGTATGGCTGGCTCAAAGCAGGCTGTGGCTGAGGCCTGTCTGAAGGACTTCCCCGCGTTTATTGTCGATCCTTCGGTGTACAGTCTTACATCACCTACACAGCCTGTTTTAACACGAAAGATGGCCTGATTACTGTTCATGTCCACTGAATGTATTGTAAGATGAATCCTAATCTCGACAGTTCCGATGGCGAAAACAGTGACGGCTTTGTTGTAATGGGCGCGCCAGACAAAGATACTTCCGAAAACACCCCACTCACTGCCGAGAAGCTTACTGAAGTGCGGAAGTGGCTGGAGCCAACGGCGTACGACATTTCGCGTGGTGAATACCAAAAGCATGCATCCTTGTACCTTTCAGGGACCGGCAACTGGCTTACTGCATCCCCTGAGTACCAGCAGTGGCTGACGAGCCGAGACTATGGCCTCCTCTGGATCAAGGGCATACCTGGGTCGGGTAAATCAGTCATGGCTGCCAAGATAATTGCCGAATTGTCCGCGTCTGAGCCAAAATGCCCAGTTCTATACTTTTTCTTCCGGCAAATCATCGATGCCAACCATAAACCCGCGGCGCTGCTGCGCGACTGGATGAATCAGCTCTTGGTGCACAGTCCGGTTCTGCAACACCAGCTGTTCTCCTATATCCATGAGGGCCGGTCACTTAAAAGCGTATCGCCGGATGACATGTGGAAAGACCTGAAAATGGCTTTTGCCTCGCTCTCCGAGAGGGTGTACTGCATTGCTGACGCTCTCGACGAAATGGACGAAGGCAACGATTCGTTCCTCAAAGCATTAGCAAACCTCGGGCTTTGGAAGCCTGCTAAAGCCAAAGTTCTCATTACAAGCCGCCCCGTTTCGAGCGTTGAAACTCCCCTGCGCTCGATCACTTGTCTCAAGATTCGACTGCAAGAGGACGAGGTCGATAACGACATCTCTCGCTTCGTCGAGCACACCTTGGAAACTTCGCATATAGAAAAAAGGCATTGGCCTGCAATCGTCAATGCGGTTCCAGGCAGGGCAAAGGGACTCTTTCTATACTCCCGATTGGCGATGGATACTTTGCTCGAACCTGGTGTTGACGTTCAAACTGCTCTGTCACATCTTCCCACCGATCTAAATGTTCTCTACACCAATCTTCTCCGAGAGCACATTGCTCGCTCCGGTGTAGACGATGAGATACAGAGATTGATTCTTCAAGCAGTGACACATGCGACGCGACCGCTGCGTCTCCTTGAGATCGCCGAAATGATCAGTGTGGTCAACGTAGACAAAGATTTGAAAGCACGAAAAGAGCTCGTCAAGGCAGCCTGCGGTCCTCTTTTGGAGATACTCGCTGACGAAACAGTCGCCGTTATACACCACTCCTTTACCGAGTACTTGAAAGGCATTACAAGGGCAAAAGGCGACCCCGGCTACCCTGCCTTGAATTCTGGTGCTGCCCATGAGCAGCTGGCCTTGACCTGTCTCCGCTACCTCCAAAGCGGAAGTTTGAGCAGTTTTCCTCCCGCCCTTCTAGACCTCAAATCACGACAACGTCTTTCTGATACAAAGATAGCGCTTTGGCAGGAATACCCCTTCCTCAAGTATGCGACTGGTAATTGGTTCAAACATGTCATCTCAGCGTGCTCTGCGTCATCGGACGACACGAAGCTTCTCCCTGAGATTCGTCATTTTCTGGAGAACGATCACTTCCGATCATCTTGGTGCCGTCTTCAGTTCAAGAGGATGGCGTGTGATGCTCCCAAAGTCCACATCGCCGCGATTTCAGGGCTTACGGGATACCTCAAGGAACTCATTCATCGCGGTGCGGACGTAGATTCCCTCGATCATCGAGAAAAAATTCCTCTGTAAGATGTCTTACCTCAAGCTCCCACAATTCACGCGGATTGTCAGCTAATACTACAGCAGCTGGTGGGCTGCTAGCGAAGGTCACGCCGACACGGTCCAAGCATTGATCGCAGCAGGGGTCCGGCTAGATTGGGAGGATAAGTCCAGTGGACATACACCTCTTCATCAAGCAGCACAGAAGAATCATTTCTTGGTCGTTGAGCTTCTGCTGCAGGCTGGCGTGAGCCCCACGATCCGAAAGGGACTCGGCACCTCGCATCAATACAGTTGTCATTGCGAACCCAGCTATGGCGAAAGTCCTCTTCGATATGCCTGCGAAAGGGGGCATTGGGGGACACTCAATGTCATGTTGAAATATGTCATGGACGTTGACGATGTGCATTGGGCGCTGGCATGGGCCGCCTGTTGCGGGCAGTCTCGGCTGGTTTCTAGGATACTCCAGTATCCCGGAGTGGATGTCAACGCCACAATCCACGGGGATACTTTTCTATACTTAGCCTGCAGCAGTCTCGACATCGACACCATCAACATTTTACTGCACGCCAATGCGGATGCGGCGGCCCTGAGTGTCGGCGACCGGCATCCACTCAGTGTCGATATTGATTACACCCCCAAGCCAACAGGATGTCCAATCCAGAGCTGCTTGAGTGCCATGGCTCAAAATCACAAGTTGTGGCAAATTGTCAAGAACCCAATCATCTGCTCAGAGATAGAAAAATTGTTCGGCGATTTGTTTGCTGCTGGACTCGATGTGAATCAGCGGGACGATATGAATCAGACACTCCTGCACCGGGTTAGCCAGTCCGCAACGTTTATCTCTATATTGATCTCTGCAGGCGCTGATGCTAGAGCTACTGATAAGCGCAAGTGTACACCGCTCCACTTCTGTACCAATCCTGAGGCCATATCAGTTCTCGTCAAGAAAGGGGGAGCCGACGTTGATGCGGTCAACAGGGACGGCCGCACCCCATTGCATCAAAGTGTGAACTCGCAAGCCGCCATATCGAAGCTATTAGAATATGGCAGCGATCCTAACATCTTGGATAACGACGGAAATAGCCCACTGCATTTATTGCTTGCTCGGACCTCCCCGGACATCTACCTTGAGCATGCCACTCTTCTACTACGATTTCGAGCGGATCCAAATTTGAAGAACCACTGCGGGCTGACATCCTTTCGAAGCATAAGTAATCTGTATTCCGGCCGCAAAATAGCTGATTGTCTTATTCGAGCTGGCGCGGATATCGACGCCATAGATAACGATGGAAGGACAGTACTGTTTGATGTTGTCGGTTCACAGCACCAAATCAACCAGGAGCGTGTGTGGACGCTTGAATACCTGGTGGGCGCCAGAGCTTCCAAAGAAAGCAGAGATCACCAAGGCCGCACAATCTCGCATGAGGCAATCAAGGGTTTGATGTCAAGTCACGACCTGGGTTTGATAGTACAGTGGTTGGATGCTCTGGATAGTTTGGAGTTACTCGACCTGGAGGCAGTCGACAACGCCGGCAACAATCTCTTGCATGAGCTTTGTTCTCGTGTGCAAAATACGCGCAATAGACATGCTGTCGACATGCACCTGGTCCGATTACTAACTGGTGCTGGATTGGATATGTCGCAGAAAAACCACGCCGGACAAACACCACTTCACCTCCTGTGCACAAGACCTTGCGAGGCTGGAAGCTCTAGGTTTGTTTTCGACCAACCCATAGTCTTTGCGATTCATCATTGCGAAAATATTGACGAACGTGACTCAAATGGAAACACGGCGCTTCACATCGCATCCGTCTATGAGGAATCTTGGTGCAAATTGCTGTTGGATGGTGGTGCAGATCCAACAGTTCGCAACCACGAAGGGCTTACGCCACTCCATTTAGCCGCCCGCTGCAAGCAAAGCAACACAATTGGCTTACTCCTGACGGCTATACACGACCGCCTCGGCGATACGCCTTCTGAAGAGGCCGATTGTATAAACGCTACAGTGGTGAAGAACTGCACCAACATATATGAGCCATACAACATCACAGCGTTGTTTTATGCCTGCCAGTCTGGAAGGCCGGAAAGTGTGAGGCTTCTGCTAGATGCTGGCGCTGACCCTAACATTGGAAGTCTGTTCGTGGCATGCGCAATGATGGAGCAGGAGAACCGGCTTTGGACCTCGAAGGACCACGTCCGAGGTAGCGCCATTGCCGCTTTGCGAACACTGGATACGACACGACCAAGGCCTATGTTAGAGCACCAGTCAGATATGTTTCATCCTTTTGCGTCAACAAGACTCGAGGAGATTCTTGACATGCTCGTTTCGTCCGGTATCAGCTTGTCACTACTTCATAGTAACCCAACCAGGGGATACATGAACCCATTCTGGAAAGCTTCTGCCCTCAACAGCGACTACGCCTTCAAATGTCTGAATGCGATCAAGAGAAAGCATTGGGCGACAATTGGAAATGTACCAGAGCAGGCCATTAGCCGCGATGCGCTCAGTTTATTTGACGAGAAAATGATGGCGTTTAGCGACAGTGTATCCAACAATGTGATGCAACAGAGCGGCTGGCTCCAGCCCGGAGGTGTCGACTTCAAACTTTTCCAGGCCATCATCATTCGTCGGCAATATCATCTGATAAAGCCGATGGTCGAAGCCGGTTGCCGCTTCCTCCTACCAGGTATACCGCATTTGGAGTATCTCATTGCTCATGGCTTCGCCTCCTTGTTTGATTACATTGTAGAGGCGGAAGTGCAAGTGCGGTTGGCCGAAGGAGAATGGCACGCATATGATGACGCTACCAAGCCTGGCCTTCACTTCCAGCCCAATTTGGATCAGGATGAGTCAGTCAGAAATGGTCAACTTGGGGAAGAATTCCGAAACAAGATGCTAGAATATGCTGTCCGGCGAGAGCTTCCCAATATGGACATTGTTCGGCTTCTCGTGGACAAATATGCGGTGAACATCAACGGTGAGGACAGGAATAGGAACACAGCGTTGCATATAATCGCGCGCGGTAATCATTGGTGGCAGAGTGCACAAGCTTTACCTTTTCTCTTGAAGTCTGGAGCAGATATCGAACATCAGAATTCGTCCGGCCAGACACCACTCCATCTGACGTTGGATAAGGAATATTTCCAGCTAGGCAAGCTTGGATCTTTCCACAAAGACGTCGCAGAGACATTGATCGAAGCAGGTGCCAATGTAAATGCTATCGATTTTGAGGGACGAAGCTGCTTGGACTGTGCAGGGTACAGCACTGATCTGATCGATTTACTCATCAACAATGGAGCAGCGATACGCTCTGACTCGATATTTGCAGCACTCAAGGCGGACAATAGCGCTGCGCTGGAGAGATTACTGCAAGGAGGAGCAGATGCGAACGGTCGGATGTTGTCTATTGGAACTCTTCCAGATAGGGATAATACGGACGACTCTCCGGGCGACAGCAGGATGACCTTTGATGCTGCATTAATTCCTCGCCATGAAGTCGCCCCGATGTACTATATTGCCTCGAAATCGGCTTTCCCTGAGGATCCGGATATGAGAAGCTGTTTCAGGAAACTCTTGAATTATGGCGCGAATATCTACGCGAGGTTCCAGGTACAGCGAGGAGGGCACAGATGCGGACTAACTTATGGCGGGGACTACAACAAGCTGATTGGAGTTGTTGAAGAACTTGAAGGTGCGATCGAGGAGCGAAGTGTTTTGCATGAACTTGTTCGTTTGGGAAAATTGAGCAAATGTATGATTGATGCTACGGACATCGATGCAGGTTGTCTGGATCCGAAAGGGTGCAATCTTTTGCATGCTGTCTGCGATAGCTGGGGTGGTCCGGACCACGCGATTGATATGACTTTGGACGAGGAAGAAGACGACGACGAGAAAGAAGAGGAGAGAGTTTCGGCATTCCAGCAGCTTCTTGCTCTTGGATGCGACATTCAGGCCCGTGACAGCAGCGGACAAAGTGTTGTGCACCACATGATCTATCGGGGCTGGAAACATACTCGAAGGCTGGCACGATTGGAAAAGTCCATCGAAGAAGTCTCACGCGTTGCGCCCGACCTTCTCAGCGCGCCCAATGCGTCAGGAAACACGCCGCTGCATTACAGCGTCCTGCTTGCCACATCGACCCGGCGAACGGAACAGGCGGACGAGAAGCAACGGAAGGACCAAATGGTCGACCTGACGCGGCTTCTGCTGCGCAGCGGCGCCAGCCCTGCCGGTACCAACCAGGACGGCAACAGCGTGCTGCATTTCATGGCGCACAATCTGGACCGGGGCGACGTGGCCGCGCTGTTTGCGGAGCTGGTGCGCGGGGGACACGGGCTGGACGTGAATGCACGCAACGCGCGAGGCGAGACGCCGCTGATGCTCCTTGCAAACCGGACCAACGTGCTATTGCGGTTGGGGGCTGGATGCGGCAGCCTGTACCTGGACGACGAGGCGGCGGCGCAGAGCGTCGCAATGCTCGCGGAGCTAGGCGCGGATTTTGCGGTCACAGACGTGCAGGGCAACGGCCTGCTGCACCTGGCGGCCACGGACGAGGTGCAGCTCTTCAAGGCGTTCATGGATAGCGGCAAGCTGGATCCGATGTTGGAGAATCGAGCGCATCAGACGGCGATTGATGTGGCGGCTACGTATGAGAACAACGAGATCTTGGCGTTGTTTCAGAAGAGTATAGACGAGAGTCACCAGTGAGTGGTTACTAGTGCCAGAAGATCAACAAAAGAATAAAGTATATAAGAATCAAAGATAGATTGAATTCATAGACAACCTTGAGTCTGAAGCATCTCACCAATGAGTCTGTTTTCCCAAGTACTCCGTACCGCCCTTTCTTTAATTTCTCTGCCTGGCTGCCGCGTGGTTTGCGCGACGTTGCTTGCGCGTCCCCTTGACGAGTCTCTGAGCCGAGCGCTGGAGCCTAATCACGACGATGGTAGATAAAATTGATAAAACAGTCCCACGCCCGTCATTATCAGATGAAAAAGAGAAGAATAAAACGCCAGATTGATTGTGACCTCGAAGCTGTCTCTTATTTTAGTGCGGGGACTGGCTGTTATTAGTGCCCACCTCGATAACCCCCACAGTGGCTGGGCGCAGCCACGCAGAATCGCCAGCGCTGACGACAGCTTCCTCCGATTGCATAGCTCTCGCATCGCCACTCAACGTACGATTTCCCTGTCGAGAGCACTTGTTGCCGGAGCATTGGCACAAGGCAGCTGCGCTTGTCATTCTTTTACCACTTTATCACGAAGTTCTTTCAGATATTTCCTTTTAGGCCAGTTCCACCTAGAACAAGACATCCCTATCCGAGCCCCCGGACGGCCGCGCTGCGTCATCGTCGCCAATCATGGCGTCCCTCCGCACTGCCGAGCACACAAAGTATGCTGTCTTGACGCTCTCGGAACTCTACAACCTTAGATAGCAACCTTTCACCATCGCTGACCCCTTACTGCTTCCAGGACCGACCAGGAGCTTGCCATCTCCATTAAGAAAGCGACCAATGCCGACGAAATATCTCCCAAGCGCAAGCACGTTCGAGCATGCATCGTTTACACGTGGGATCACAGATCATCGCTGGCCTTTTGGTCCGGTATCAAGGTGTATGTCACAACACCCCGTAATGCGTGAATGGACGCTGCGCTAATTGCAAACCTACACAGCCAACCCATCATGGCCGACGAGGTTCAGACCTTCAAAGCCCTCATTACCATCCACAAGGTCTTGCAGGAAGGCCATCCTAGTGCTCTCAAGGAGGCTATGGCAAACAGAGGCTGGATCGATGGCCTGAATCGCGGAATGGCTGGTGAAGGCGTTCGCGGCTACGGTCCTCTTATTAGAGAATACGTTTACTTTCTGCTCGCCAAGCTATCCTTCCACCAGGCCCACCCTGAATTCAACGGAACATTCGAATACGAGGAATATATCAGCCTCAAGGCAATCAATGACCCCAACGAAGGCTACGAGACCATCACAGATCTCATGGTGTTGCAGGATAAGATTGAACAATTCCAGAAACTCATCTTTTCACACTTCCGCAACGTCGGTAACAATGAATGCCGAATCGCCGCTCTGGTACCACTTGTTCATGAGAGTTATGGAATCTACAAGTTCATTACAAGCATGCTCCGGGCCCTTCACACGAGTAAGAATGACCTCTGCTTCGCAACAGCCTATCCGGCACTTTACTAACCTTTTCAGTCACCGGTGATGACGACGCTCTGCAGCCCCTCCGCGAACGATACGATGCGCAACACTACCGACTCGTCAAGTTCTACTACGAGTGCTCGAATTTGCGCTACCTCACCAGCCTGATCAATATTCCCAAACTTCCCCATGATGCACCAAACCTGCTCGCCGAAGACGAGAATGCGCCGGCTCTTCCTGCGCGCCCAAAGCAGGAAATTGAGCGCCAACCAACGCCTGTTGCTGAACCCAAATCGGAAGAACCCGATGAGATTTCAGACTTCTGGAAGAGCGAGCTGGACCGCCAGAACAGAGAATACGAAGAACAACAGCGAGTCCTGGACCAGCGACAGCAGACCCAGCTCATGGCCCAACAGCAGGCTGCAATGCAAGCCCAACGAGAATTTGATGAGCAGCAAAGACGTCTTGCCGAGCAGCAGCAACGAGAGCAGGAAGCATTGCTTGCTCAGCAGGCCCAGTGGCAGACCCAGGGCAGGCTTGCAGAGCTGGAGCGTGAGAACTTGAACGCGCGCTCGCGCTTTGAGCAGGACCAGTTGATGTTGCAAAAGTATGACCAACGTGTTAAGGCTCTCGAGGGTGAGCTGGCCCAGCTGCAAAATAATTACGGCCAGCAAATCACTAGCAAGGACGAGCAGATTCGAGCTCTGCAGGAACAAGTCAACACGTGGAGGACAAAATACGAGGCTCTGGCCAAGCTGTACTCTCAGCTGCGTACCGAGCACCTCGACCTTTTGCAAAAGTTCAAGGGGGTGCAGCTCAAGGCCGCCAGCGCACAAGAAGCCATCGACCGACGCGAGAAGCTCGAGCGCGAAATTAAGACCAAGAACCTCGAACTTGCTGACATGATTCGCGAGCGCGACCGTGCCATGCACGATAAGGACCGAGCCACTGGCAGCAACAAGGACGAGTTGGAGAAACTCAAGCGTGAGTTGCGCATGGCCAACGACCGCGCCGATAACCTGGAGCGCAGCAAAGGCAACGAACTGTCAACCATGCTGGCCAAGTACAATCGCGAGATGAGCGATCTGGAAGAGGCTTTGCGCACCAAGTCTCGCGCCCTGGATGATGCTCACTCCAAGCTCCATGACGGCAGTTCCGACCTGGAGCAACTTCTGCGCGACAAGGAAGAGGAGCTCGAGGTGTACAAGGCTGGCATGGACCAAACTCTGATCGAGCTCAACGATCTCAAGCAGAATCAAGGCAGCAATGACGAGGTTCTGGATAGCCAGCTCGATGCCATTATCATGGCCAACCTAGACAAGATTAACGACATCATCGATTCTGTTCTCCAAGCCGCCATTGGCCGTGTCGACGATGCTCTTTACGAACTCGACTCTACCATGCAGGCCGGTAACCAAAATGCATCACCCGCCTACGTCCTGTCACAGATTGAAAAGGCTGCTGCCAGCGCCATGGAGTTTGCAACCTCTTTCAACAACTTTATTGCCGATGGCCCCAACAGCACGCATGCCGAGCTGATCAAATCGGTCAATGTGTTTTCCGGAGCCATGGCCGATGTGTGCAGCAACACCAAGGGTCTGACGAGGCTAGCAACTGACGACAAGAAGACGGACTCGATGATGAACGGGGCCCGTCAGTCGGCCATGGCATCTGTACAGTTCTTTCGCAGCCTGCAGAGCTTCCGTCTAGAGGGCATGGACCAAGTGCAAAAGACGGACGTTGTCATTAACAGCAGCACGGACGTGCAGATGAACCTGCAGAAGCTGAACAAGCTAGTCGAGGGGTTCGCGCCTGGCTTCGGCAAGTTTGCCAACAATAAGGGAGATCTGGGTGACCTCGTCGACACGGAGCTAAGCAAGGCTGCCGATGCGATTGCTGCAGCGGCCGCTCGGCTGGCCAAGCTCAAAAATAAACCCCGTGATGGATACTCTACATACGAGCTCAAAGTCAGCGACTCGATCCTAGATGCGGCTACGGCGATTACAAATGCAATTGCGGAGCTCATTAGAGCTACGACGGTCACACAGCAGGAGATTGTGCAGGCGGGCAGGGGTTCGTCGTCACGAACGGCATTCTACAAGAAGAACAACAGATGGACCGAGGGCCTCATTTCAGCAGCCAAGGCAGTAGCGTCGTCGACCAACACGCTGATTGAGACGGCAGATGGGGTGCTGTCGAAGCGTAACAGCCCTGAGCAGCTCATCGTAGCCTCGAACGACGTGGCTGCCTCAACGGCACAGCTGGTGGCAGCAAGCCGTGTCAAGGCCGGGTTCATGTCAAAGAACCAGGACAAGCTGGAGCAGGCCAGCAAGGCGGTTGGAGCTGCATGCCGGGCCCTGGTGCGGCAGGTGCAAAGCATGATCAAGGAGCGCTCGCAGGAGGAAGACCAGGTTGACTACTCCAAGCTTGGGCACCATGAGTTCAAGGTGCAGGAGATGGAGCAACAGGTATGTTTTCTGGATGATTCTAGTTTTGAAATATTACGCACACACCCCGAGTATAACAGCAACGACTTGTGCAGGGTCACAGTGCATGTCTGCAAGCCACGTCTGGCCTGCAGATTGTCTGAGACCGGCACTTGGGAAGCTGATTCGCGAGTGGCTTTCTTTTTTGAGTGTGGTGCATTTACATTTGCAACATGTGGCTAACGGGCAACGCTTGGATAGGTTGAAATTCTGCAGCTGGAGAATGCTCTTGCTGCAGCCAGACACAGATTGGGTGAAATGCGCAAAATTTCGTACCAAGAAGAATAAGCCAGACACGTTGGTGGGAGCAGCAGGGGTGGAGGGGCGCAAAGAGGCAACAACCAGCAAAAGAGACAATAAGCAAGCAAGCAACCAGTTGTTGACCCGTGAGAATGCAGGGGGCGTGAAAGCACGCAACACGGCGTCTGCGCCAGGCAGAGGTCGTCGGAGAGGCCGCGAGACTAGACCAATACCCACCGGAGGTGACTGTGGATGAGGTTGTGAGGGCAAAGAACGGTTGGACGGCACAGACAGTGGATGGCACAGACGGTGGCCGGCACAAACGGCTTGACGGGTAGGACCAAATATCCACCGGAGCATAATGTGGGCCAAGGCGGAGGCGACCTCCGGAGATCAATGTGGACGAGAGCAGACGTTCGGTAATTATTATGGTTATCACTAGGCATTAGAATTTATTCAATGGAAAAGAGGATGGTCTAGCGCCGTTGATCTTAGATGGAGCTTTAGGGTCGGTTTGGAGATGAAGACCAACGCACGCAGCAGACAGGAGCAACGGCCTTGGCTCCAAGCGACGGCATTTGTCTATCGGCACATAGATGAACGCTTGAACTGCCAGCAAGAGAATCAGATCTGCAGCCCCAGGATAGAAAAGCTCCGGGCTGTGCAGGGAAATATTGTTGCCGATGCGTGGGGGCAACGAAGATGTCGAAAATGTTTGGATGATTTGAGTGAATGACTTTCGGCGAAACGGGGTGGGGCGGGTTTTACTCGGTCTCGGAGTATTTGATGGATCTAGTCGAACATGGGGTATCGGGAATGCGATGATGCATCCTTTGGCATCGTCATGGCCGAATGTAACGGTGGGATGGGCGGATGGGCGGGCCAGGCAGGGGAGGCTTGAATTTGGGCGAAGGAGGGTGTGTGGGGAAGGTGAAGAAGGTGTGGCATGGGAGACTAGCACTTGGAGAGAAGCATATGGCTGACGATGGCTGACGATGGCTGACGATGGCTGACGACGGCCGACGAGAGCCGTATGAAGCTAGGCTGGCAGGCTGGTGATGCACAACGCTCGTTAGTTGGTACATTTTTTTAACCGACAGGCCATAACGGCATGATGTATTACCGCGGACGGTCGGGGGAAATTTTAAGCGACATAAGAGCCGATGAGCCGCCCAACAGCGGAGATGCATGAAGAGCTGAAGTCATGCTCAAAAGGTCTCTAATAAAAGGGCCTTGTAAAGAGAACACCGGTTACAAGTTATAGCTCAACGCCACCATGCACCAGTCAGCTCATCAAGCAACCATGGAAGGATTCTAGAAACAAAAATGGGAGAGCCAAGCCAACCTCCAAAACGCCCTTGGCAATGTTTTTGAGTGCTCTGAGGCTTGAGTGGCGCTGATCATTGCAAACGCAAGGCTGCTATCCACTAAAATATGCCAGGAGACGCCCAACACACCGCTGAACACGCTAACTCCTCGCCCGCCGTTTCCTCTCGCCGCCGTTTTCTTGCTTTGCCACTCTGTCTTGACTCGCAGAATCTGCAAACATCACTTCAAGGTGTGAAAAGTTTCATGCTTAAATCAATTCTAATCTAGAATACTAATAACACGTCGACGCTACAGTTGTCGCACGAGGACACAGCAAGCCTCGCATGGCTCCACCTTTTTTAGTGCTGCTCTTTCCGCCTTCTCTCCACCCACCTTCATCGTTCACCACTCAAGCCACTCTCCGAGGACGAAGCATGTGTCTCCCTCTCCTCCTACAACCCAGTCTTCCCGTGACCAGTGGCATATGCGAGAAACCCATGATCACCAAATTTTCAATCTCCCACACCTTGCAAAAGTACGATGCCATTGGCTAATAATCCGAGACAAAGCTAACGCCATGCAGTCTGGTCTCGGGGAGTAATTACAGAGGCTGAGAGGACACACAAACACTCCCGTTGCGCAGATGAACAAAACCGGGATACGCAGAGCGTCCATCTTTCATTCAGTCCCAAATCAAATCTTCAACAAGGGTTTTTTACGGCAATGGTTATGCTAAGAAACGACCAGTTGCCGAGGTCACCCATACCACTCTACTTCAGGTGAGGCCGCCTGCCAACTGCATACCTACACAGCGCAAAAACAAAGGCCGCGAATTACACAGCAATCGGCTTCTGATGTTTCTGATCGAATCTATTGCGTTCGTACGGATTACACTGACCAGAGTCATACAAACCGATTTAGGTAACATCCGCCAGAGTTCAACAGCCTTCACCAACGATAGCGTAAAACAAGCCCCGGGAACAAGCAGCTCTCAGCGCCCATCCGAAACACTGTGCCTCACCTAGTAAAGCAACGCGGTCAATCTTCTCGATGCACAACGTCAACCTGCCCAACTTCGATTCATGCTTGTTCTCAAGCTGCAAGACACCAATGCCCACTAAAGAGGTGGGCTGGCGGGGTACGAATAGAGAGCTTTGACTAGGCCAGATCGTGCCCGGATGGGCATCCGGACTTGCAGGGCAGAGCCATCTGCTGCGGGGTGAAAGCACCCCTAGCCTCGACGGATCGAGGATGCGTCTTCTCGCGCAGCCTGCTCTTCCGGGACAATATGTGACGGAGAAATAGAAAACCAGGTCGGCAACTCCGCCAACGAGGAAGCCCCTGGTCGTCAGCTCTGACGCAGTGACATCTGGAAGCAGAGTAGAAGCATTTCCGCCTCGCGCAAGGTGATAATTCTGTCGGAATTCCCAATTTGGAACACAGTCGAGCTGCTAGTGCTGCGCAATTTTGCGCTACGCGAACATGCCCGCCCATGCTTGTGCGGCTACTTCAGCTAATGCTTCAACGCCTGCTTACGGAGAGATGATGCAGCACGAAGCGAGTTAGCTCAGCCGCTGCGACAGGCCGTAGAGCTCGAATCAAGGCTAAGTTGTTGGTGATATCCACGAGCATGAGCACTAGTCGCAGAGATGCGGCTCAGTAGCGCATATGCACTAATGAGTCGGCAACAGGACATTGCGGATATTGCGGGTGACGCAGAGCGAGCGCAGACCGCTAGCAAGCCACATTCATTGAAAAGTTGCACTAATTTTCTTGGCAATGCTGGCCCTGTGCCCTTTCTTCTTTGGTGGTTCAAATCGACGCATTCCCACCACGTTATAGTACGACGACTTCGAGACTCCACGCGACATTGAGTTTAGTGCCGCGCTGGCTACGGCTAGCCCAATCGCAGAGACGTTAGGTACTAATAGGTAAAATCTCCGCGCATCGACGCAACAGCAGCCTCTGATGAAGTTCGGCCAATATACAAGCTGTTGCGCTAAAAAGTGCAATGTAGAGCCGGTGGGGCAGCGTGGGCACGTTTCCAGCCAGTCCGCTAACTTCGAATCGAGATGAAGCTCGCCTCTCCTTTGCTGGTTATGCCCAGAGAGCTCAGTTGGTATGATCTAGCTTGACATGATTGATATATTTTGACTCAACTTTCAATTTACTCTTTCTATAGTCAATTGTCCGCCACAAGGAGTTCATGACCGCCAGCATGCCAAACCTTCGGGGTGGGACCGGGTGACGCCGCCGCCCGTAGCTCCGCTCAGCACTCCGAAACCCCGACTCGGTTGTGCTCAGCTTGTGCACGCCTAGTTCAGGATTCGGTATTGCCTAGCTTGTCTACAGAATCATCCCTCAAGGTATCGCCAAAGGTTCCGTTGTGTGCAAGGAGTGGGTCAAAGCTTGGTAGAGGCGAAATGGCCGCCTCTATCCCCACAGCGGCTGACTTTGGCCGAGCAGGTTGGCGCGAAGTCGCTTGTTAGCGGCGGCCTTGTGCTACTTAGTCAACGGATACTAGTAGGTCCAAACTTCAACTACTGCTAGCAGCCGTTGGTGACACAGCCTCCTCCGTACAGGGGTTCTTCTTGGTAGTACAACGCCACTGAATCGTCGACTCGATCAAAAACTGTCAAGGACCGACGTCGGGTGAGACATGGCATCGCATCTCATTTGAGGCTGGTGGAGAGGACGAAAAGTGAGTGCGAGGCTGATCAAGGGACCAGTTGTTGCACCTTGCCAAATTGATGGCTCGCTCCACCACTGGGTCACCTTTATCGCCCCAAAATCGTCGCCATCAGAGAGAGGGCGCCCTGCGGTGTATATTCTAGGTCATGAGGCTGAAGCTCGTGAAGCCTCTTGGTTGCACAGAAAGCTTGTCGATTGAAGATGATAACATAGTTCGTGCAGGCTTTCGAACCTTCTATTACCAATACGGACGTGGTGAATACTTTTGATTTGTGCAACAGCCAAGACTGGCAAGGGGGCTCTGTCCACAACCCTGACGGAGAAGCGGCAGGGATAGCCGGAGACGCTCGTGCTGGATTCAGCCAAAGGTGTGGGTCGTTGACTGTCAAGTTTCACCGTAAGCGATGATTGCGCAGGCTCGTTCAGGTGAGCGAGAGTATAGAATACTGACATGCTTGTGTGCGGCTATGTGGCCTCAGGCGAGGTCAGCATGGGGATGAAGCACGACAGCGGGTAGCAGACCAGCAGCGTGCATCGATGGCGGTGCAGCTCCAGCGATGATGACATCGAGGACCGGGGTCTTCATGATGTTGCGAAGGGGGTGTGCGCAGCAAGTAGGCAGTTGGGCAACTCCAACATGTCAAAGGCCAACTGCATGATGAAGAGACGCTGCTCTCAGTGCCACAGTTTTTTCATTGGTAAAGACTGTTTCGACGAGACTCTCTCGTGTCCTGTCGAGAGTCATTAGCCAGGTATTGTTTTCTTGGACAATTCTGTCATATTAAATTACTGATTGCCATCTTGCTTTTGTTTCACTCAATGCATGTCCGTGTGACAGTTGTTGGGTTTGGCCGCATGCCGACTAGCCACCATCATCAGCTGGGGCTGGCGTGTAAGTTGTGTAGCATGTGGGTTGCAACTTATTAGCGTCGGATGCTAGCATCGGTGGCCAGGTTTGGTCTAGGACAAGGCATGCAATTTGGCAAAGACGTGAGCAAAAAGAGAGACAGAGAGAGAACCCAAACTAGTCAGTAGAAATAATGCTATTTCGCTCTCTTTTCATTCGTCGGCTCGTCTACCTAATGCGCGCTGGCCCCGAGCCTTGAAGACTGCTAGCAACCAGTCCCTTGTGCTGCGCCACCTGCGTCCTTTGTCGGCTCCCTCCCCAACATGGTATCGCGCGTTGGCCATGCCACAATCCTGTAAAAGACACGAGAAACAAGGATTCAAATTGCCAAACGGTGCAACTCAGAAGCAAAAAAGCTATATAGACTAAAATCCAAATCCTCGAGCTGCATGCTCGAGGGGGTATTGCCTCCTTTGGTAAAATACACGAGATCCGTAAAACGCCAATTCTCCAAGCCTCATTGCTCAGCCAATCTTTCATTTTCTTCTCCAGCGCATTCCAGTAGATCACTGGACAGAAATTTGCCACTGCACTTCGAGTGAAACTAGATAGACCGCCAAGAAAGATGTAAAAAGGAAATAGAAAGGAAAGAAACGATCAATCGCAGAGATCAAAAGGTATAGTGAAAATCCTCGTGTGGGTCATGCTCTGGACCGCTGAAATGAACAAAGACTTGAGGCAGATGAAGATAGCATGTCAGACAAAGAAAGTCGGCAATGGGCCAATACTCACGTCGATCTGTGCTTGGCGGGTGCGGACATTGGCTCAGTACAGCGTCAATATCCCACGCACAGTCAATATCTAAAGCCTGATGGTCTGCCACGCCTTCTAAGCTCAGGACAGCAGGTAGCGAGGCTGTTCCGGTATTGCCAGGATGCGAGGTGGGGTAGGAAATAAAGGCCATCATTTCCACCCAGTGACGATGCAGAGGAACAAGCAATGAAATCGTCAGTAACGAAACTGTAATAGCAGGACCGGAAGTCAGATTCGAAAAAAGGAGTTGACGGGGGATTGAGGGCGGTACGAGTACGGCATGCAGTATACCCAGGGAGTGCGACGGATTCAATTCTGGGGGCATGGGAGCCGCGGGCTGAGTTGGAGGTGTGGATATATTTGCGCGAGTGGATGGTGGTACTGTCTCTGCTAAGCAGCGCGGCGTCCCATAATCAGGTGTTGAGGCTCCCGAGCTTGGTGTAGAGCGAGACGGTTTCTGCTTCAGGCGCAAAGATCTTTGGCTTCGGTGTCAATGTGCTTTCAGCGATGTTCTGTGGAAGTCGGTATCGGTTTGTTTCGAGGGAGGCGGCTTCAGTGAGAAGCAATAGCGGATCCAATCCAATATAGAATCGAATCGCGAAACGATCGACAAGCTACTGGATCCATTGCTGCTCCCCAAACGTGTGATACTCGTTTGTGTTGAATTCTCCAGAGAAATTGCAATACTCATGTTGCATCGGCCAGTAGTTATTGGTGGGGAAAATTGAGTCATTGTAGGTCGATAAGATCTGTTGTTGGCAATCAAAGGACGGTGGTGTGCTGAAAGCGTACTCAGGTGTCGACTGCTGGACGTAGTGGTTTTCTTGGACAGGCGAAGAAAAGACATTGTTTGCTTGAGCGTCATAATAATTAAAACAGTCATTCGATGTCGGCATTGCCACTGATTTCCATGGAGTATCGTCCACTGGCTCGATTTTCAGTTCGATTGTAGAGGGCGCGGAGGTTGAGGTTTTCACTGTTTCCTCGGCCGGGTTCTCGGCAGCAAGCTTCTCTTCACCTGTCATTGTTCCTCGTTAGAGGTTGAAGAAATTGTATCTGGTTGGAACTGACCTGGCTCGAAATTGTACATATGCGATTGGCAGCGCGCCATTACATCCTGTTCTGTTTGGCACCGGTGAAGGGTGTATGACACGACCTCAGGATTATCGGCACACGAGTAGGAGACGGTAATGGTGCCAGCTGTTTCTCCAGATACAGTCCAGATACCACCTGGATATGGCTCAAGATGTTTGAGGGCTGATGCGGGAAGAGAACTCTGCATGATGCTCAATCTGTCGAGACCTGCCTCTGGAGGTTTCGTGGGAGATGGAATCAAGTGTAGAGGTCGGAGAGAAGCTGGGGGTTTTGAGTGTAAAGAGGAAGCCCGGGGTGGATATAAAGGTTCACGTTTGAGCTTTCGAAAATACCAGCCTGAGACTTCAGCTATGGTGCAGACGCTTTTCACTTGCACCTCATGCTGCTGCTCACTAGGTCGCCTCCTGGTGGAGAGAGTTCTAAAAGTGATGCTGAGTCGGACGCAGAAGTAGCGCCACTTGGCGTTAGGCCTCTGTGGCCATTCCAGGCCCCCCCTCACACCGTATCGGTCGCTAGGTAGCTTTCTGTTGGTACTCACTACATGGCTACTAGGTAATGAAATAATAATAAAATCCTCTTGGCTCTGTATTTAGTCAGTAGGATTTCTCTACTGCTGGTCAATACTTTACCATAATAAAGTGTACGGACAGGTGGATATGTAATCTGTAATTCAGAGGCTTCAAAGCCTTTGCAGTACGTCGCTCGCCTAGTTCGCACCCACTTGAAGGCAGGATGAAGCTAAAATATAGCAACTCCAACACGTTATATTGTATGTCAAATATGGTGTCTTGTTGAGTCTATCTTTCAGCTCATTTTGGTTGCAAGCTTCAGCCATTAACGCACACTCCAGCGAAGACAAAGCACTACTCAACCTTGCCGTGGCTGCTGGGGGTGGCGCGGACAAGTGGAGGGTGCGTGTCTATCAAGGGCCCACACAGGCAGAACGATCCCACCCCACCAACATTACGGAGCACTCACCCATCACTTACAACTTCATGGCCACTTTCAGCATATTTGCGTCTCCAAACTTCTCTTCTTCAAGCACCCTGAATTTCATGCAGAATTCTTTCAACACCGTCTAAAATTTCGTGAAGATACTTGGCTGTCTATTTTCTCATTCGCAAGTGTCCTTTCAAGTTCAATTCGCCATTCACAATGGAGCTGCTACTAGATCGGACCAAACTCCAAGACCAGGAGCTCTGGGATGTCATCAGTGCTGGCATCAACCCATTCGTCAGAGTCCTAAGTATCGACGGCCTCATCTACCGCTCCTTGACGATGAAATCAAAAAAATTCTTTGCTGAGAAGTTCGTGTAAGAAATACCGCTCTCTACGCTTTTGGCTGTGCTAATTCTTCCTAGCAAACATGTTCAAGAACCAGTCATGTTTTGTCGCGATGGTTCAGGCCCAGACAGATACTTTCTTGGCAATCCACGACACCTGATGTCCCGCTCTGGCATCATTCTCGCAGCCGCAGAGTTAGAGCCAATTTGGTTCGAGCAGCCAGGCTTGAAGTATCAAAAGGCTACATTGTGTCAGCCGCCACTTCCACGCAAGCATATCAAGATACCCAGGCCACCAAATGCGTATATTCTCTATCGCAGGGACAGACATACCATTGTGAAGCAGGCCGAGCCTCACTTGTCGAACAACGAAGTTTGTAAGTAGATTCTTACGCACACAACATGGTTTCTGCTGACAGTCTACAGCACAAGTTCTCGGTAAAGCTTGGAATGCGGAACCTCCAGAGGTACGACAACGTTACAAGGAAATGTCAGAGAAGATCAAGAAAGCTCTCCTCGAGCAGCATCCACAGTATCAATATCAGCCTCGAAAACCTTCCGAGCGAAGACGACGTCGGAAGCGCCCGCAGAACACCAGTTCTCAGGGAAGCAGCGAAAATGCGTCGACAACGCCAGATAGCGGCATCATGGCTGGCAGCGAATTTTCGATGAGCCCTGAATCAATGATGTAAAGCTTCTCGGTATATCGATGCTTTATTTCTCTCGAGATAAATCACAAGCACCGTTTTACCTCCTGCAGCAGTTCACTTGTCACGGAAAGCCCCAGGCCCCGCGACAACAAAGAACCACGCGCTGCTTCACAGCTCCCCACATCGCACAGGCACGACATTGCTGGAGTCCGAGGTTTTTCATATTATTTTCTTTGTTCTACTAGATGTAGTGGCTTCCTTGTCTTTTACTTAGGAAGAACAACAGTTTCAGCGCATACAGGAAACGGACGGCACTTTGATTTCGCTTTGATACTTTTTTTTAGGGAGGGGGGCGGGGAAATAGACAATATTCCAGGCGCATCAAAACAGGGGGAGGCTCTTTGTGTATGCTTCTTTCAGCTTTACCCAAAATCTTGCGATAAGAAACGCTCAATACTATTTTACACACCCTTTTTCACTTCTTGCGATCTGAATACTCAGTGACCAGCCATCCTTTTTGTTCCGCCTCGCGCATCGTCAACAGACAAACGAGTGCAGCGAACATCACGATTCACAGCTCCACATCAGCATCAACTTACTGTGCCCTTGACCAGCCTTTCTCTACCTTCTACCTCATACCCTCAAGACTTCTCTCTACGCCCTACAGAGTACAGGTTCTCGTGCCACTCGTGATCACTCCCCTCCACAGGTTTCACATGGCACCAGGTACAAACTCTTTAGATCTCGGAAGTACGCCGGTTTTTTTCCTTCGTCTTGTGCGCAAAAAGCATATGTTGCGTTCGTTCCAACGTGGCGCTGGCGACGAGTTTGCCCTGCAGCGCGCGCCTGGGGCCAGAACAGGGGGGCAAAGCAAATCTCACTTTAACCTCACCCTCGCACAAGAAAACACTGCGGCAGAGAAGGCCCAATGCGCGGCCAATGCGACCCCTCTTCTCAGCCAGGCAACCAGGGTACAAAATCTCGGTTCACCTCGACATTGGCAACCAAACTTGGTCCCCCACCGTCCGAACCAACCAAGCCAGCCTCCTCTGGGGTTGCACGGCATGAGAATGCTTTGCTACTCTTTATTTACGACTAATTTATCCAAATAGCTGGTAACTCCCCATCCGGACTACCGAGCGCTGCCGAGTGGCCATGCAGAGAAACAGGAACCGTAATGATATGCACAGTCTTTAGGCTTTCGTCTCGCTTCGAAACGGTGAAGGCAGCCAGACATGGTTGGCATCGGCAATGAAACACATTTTTAGCCGACTGACCCCGGCGAAGCGACGAAATTCGACCAAAATGTATACATAGAATTTGTCGGTCCGCCTCGTCGCCTGAAAAGGCCCCTTCCTTAACCGTTCACTGTGGTCTCCTTGTGCACATGGAGCACGCACCTGCATAAGCAAGAGTTTCCTGCAGTCGAACCCTCGCCTCCAGCACTGTCACGGTGCAAATCGAGTCTATACGGCGCCGACAGTTATCAAACGTGGGATAGTGGGCGGGCATCTCCATTTGTCGACAGCATCTAACTGGACGTAATCGTAAACGAACGAGTCCCGCAGCTGTTAATGTCTCACGAGTCGTTGGACAAACCTACACTGCTCCAGTCACTGCTCCAGATGAACGTGCCACAACGCCACTCAGTGTCTCGCTCCTTTTCACCCGATGGCCCTAACGGGCGAGGACAAATGTAAAACGAACGTCCTGTCGGGTTGCCAATCATGGAATCGTCAGCCTTGCCTCCACGTGGTAGACAGCCCACACTGAAACATCGATGGCAAAGAAAAGAAAAGAACATCAAAACAAAAGAAAGGAAACGGGAAAGCAGAGGACAACGTACCACAGTTGACGCCGGGCTTTTTGGTCACCAAACTGATGCACGGTTCGTCGTGCTCGCATCTCGGAACTACTCGCTTACCCAGCAGTTTCGACCACGACTCTTTGGCTTCAATAGGGTCAAACACCTTGACCGGGGAAAACAGCTTCGTTGCAGCGACACTTGGCTCTGTCTGTGTCTTTGGTGATAGCACTGATGCTTGCGAGGACCCTGCATTCGCCTGAGGCGGTGTTCGCTCCCGTGCAGGCACTTGCTTGCCGCCTGCGGGAGCCAACGCAGTATCTGAGGCGACGGCCTTGGGTTTGAAGAATCCTTGTAGTGTTCTTTGCCCATTGCTAGCTTTGACCTTGGCATCGCTGGAGCTTTTGCTTTTTTTGTTTGCTGGAGCTCCCAACTCAGTTGGCTGTCCACCATCTCTCTTGGTCTGCCTTCCCCGCTCTAGGCCCGTGTTGGCCCTTGGCGGTGCCAGTGCTACTGCTGCACCAACATTGTTTGTGCAAGCCGTCCGGCCCGCACCGCTCATTTTCGTGCCCGAGCTTGCGGCTGTATCGGAAGTCGTGCCCCTATTTTCTAGCACATCGCCACCAATCTTCTCCGTTTGCGAGCCAGTCTGCGACGCCGTGCGTGAAAACATGTCTTTGATATTTCGACGACGATCGAACTCCGGGATGAGCTTAGCTGAAAGAGCAAGAGCATCCCGCTGTTCCCAACCACGCACCCGCCGACCGTCTTGAAACATGCCGGCAGGGTTCATGACTTCTGCTAGATCAATGTTCCTGCCGTCTTTCGTCACCTTGTCGCTCATCGTGGCATATACAGGGCAATGATCCGATCCCATCAGTCCTTCTTGGATATTAGAGTCCACGAACCAGCTCTTCAGCCCGTCGCTGCACAAGATGTAATCAATTCGGCTGCCCACATTAGCCGGCCGTGTATTTCTCTTCGTGTCCCAGCATGTGTGCATTCCCAGTCGTGTAGGGTGAAAGCAGCGGCAGATGTCCCATAAAATCGCATGTTCACGTTCATCGTCCCGGTCGCCGATTACAGTCCCTTCAAACAGGAGCTGGTTCAGGATCCGCCGCGCTGGCATTGACTGCCACTCGTCCATCGAGATTCCTTCTTTTCGAAGGCTTTCGGCAATATTGGAGCTGTCCATTTCGCTGCGTATGATGTTGAGATCCCCGGCAAGAATCACCTGTTTGCCTGCAGCTATAAGGTTTCGTATCCGCACATCCAGAGCCTCCACAAAGCTTTGCCTGAATTCGATTCGAGTCTTATCTCGATTAGCAGGGCTGTATACTCCAAACAGCACGAATGATGGAAACTCTAGAACAACGCAACGCCCTTCTGAATCAAGCAATGCTTCATCCACGTTTCCTCTCAACTGACTTGGCGATGGGTATCCACCAATCTGTTTATCCACGGGCAGATCCCGATATGACGTGTTGCTCTTTGGCGGGCAGAGTACTCCCAGAACCCCCTCCTCTGCTCGAATCGGGGCGCAGGTCGCATTCCTAGTGTAAATGGCGACTCCAGAGTAGCCTAGCTATGTCAGTAACAGCCCTACTCGGTCGGCTCCGCTTGCTTACCCTTTTTGTGCTGAGGCAAACTGAAATAAACATCCCATCCCGGAACAAGAACCATGTCATCTTGCAAGTCCTTGCGCTGGATCTTGGTCTCTTGCATTATCACAATGTCGGCCTCGAGAATGTCAAACATGGCCTGGAATGTCAGCGCTAGACTCTTGCTCTCCGAGGGATGCACAAACCTGAAATGTGCGCTTTTCTCTCCATGGCTGATACCCGAATGGATTCCTGGGATGTTAGTTCGGCGCGCACGAGTCAATCAAGAGCCAGACGAACCGAATGCCGTTTACTGTAACGTGTTAGTTCCAGCGCCAACCATTGCTACCTTGGTTGCCTACCATTCCAGGTGGTAATTCTGAATACCATCCTCGTACAGCGTATCGAATCTTCTAATTATGATCGTCTTTCACTGGAAGAACCGCCTTCTGTCCGCTTCATAAACACCATGGCTAGGCGCAGGATGGGTATCGATGAAGCTACCTGTAATAAATTGCCTGTGGTCTAGCTTTAGTCCTAATTCGTCATCTATAGAGATGGGAAATGTGCCATGGAGCTTTCCATGATTTGCAGGATAAAATCGGGTATGTCGGTGCTTCCCCGTCGCCCCACGATCGCGCCGTTGATTGATGACGAAAGATTGCCAATAGCGCGGAACACTCGCGGAGTCACGTGTACCAATCGAAATCGGCGCCTCAATCTCCAGGCACCCACCAGCGTTGTAGCCGAGCTTCATCGAAAATGGTCTGACTTGCTAAACCTGCCCTCATGCACCCGCCGTCATCAACAATCACCGCCACCATGTTTGCTTCCCGACAGGCCATTCGCAACGCTCCCCGCTTCGCCGCCCAGGTCCGCGCCGGGGCTCAGCGCCGCTTCGCCAGCTCCGCGACCGAGAACGAATTCATCAAGGAACGCCAGCACATCAAGGACCACGCCAAGGGCACCACCGGTAAGCCCCATTGACTCCCGGAGATGATGGACAGTGTGCCAATTGTTGTTCATGTGTGTTTCTAACGTACATCCAGAGCTCTGGAGAAAGATCTCCGTCTAGTAAGTCACCTCTAAGCCGACCCGAGAACTGCCGAGCGTCAATAAGCCTCAATCGCGCCATGCGACGATGGCTACAAATGCCAAGCTACACAACCGACGTTGGCAGATCCAGCACATCTGACAGATTCACAGCGGTGTTGCTCCCTGCCTCATTGCCGCCGGCGCTAATGCCTACTACCTGTGGAACGAGCACTGGGAGCACTGGAGCCACATGCCCGCGCTGGAGGATCGCACCGAGTACGCCTACCAGAACATCCGAACCAAGAACTTCCAGTGGGGTAACGGTGACAAGGTGAGCTTCAATCTTTCTGCAAATAAATTGACGCCAAGCTAACATGCCGTAGACTCTTTTGTAAGTTAGATTCTTCGAGATGAGTCTGCGGCGCCGCAACATCACCTACGATCTTCTCTCGACGAAACTATTGAACGATCGCATTAATGAAGAGGCTAACAAAATCAACAGCTGGAATGACAAGGTCAACTATCACAACAAGGACAAGGTCGCGTAAGCGTCACATTGCAGTTGTAGCGCAGCATGATGGTGAACTGATACAGAATCCCGCCGGGACTCAAATTGTACTTATTCCCTAGAGGAGAACCAGACCTATTTTCTTTGTAGCGCCAAGAACGCTTCGTATGCATGTGACAATTACATATGCCTGTGAGAGCTGATCCGAAATAAATTCTGTGTGCCCAACCAGATATCTGCTCCTTCATCATGCTAACATTAGCGGCTAGCAGCAGGGCTGGGTCGCTTGTAATTTGCCTGCTCGACCAAAATATAATCATTGCCTAGGACTAAGGGCATTGAAGTCTGGCAAGCTTCGTAGAGTGATTGGCGTTGTGGTGTCGTTGCTTGCTTGATTAACTGCACCCGAGGAATGCCCGGGCGGTTGCACCAAACGCGTCCACCTGCCCCACGACGTCTTCCACCTCTCAAGATCACGACTTCACGGCACCCGCATTGAAGAAAAAGTATTGCGAATTTCTGACGAAGCGGGGAATATCAATCTTCCAAGGTGGGAGTTCTCGATAATGGCAGCCGTATGAAAACGGCACCGTACCTAACATGCACCTCCTACGGAGCACGTTCTTGACATTACATCGAGCACAGTAACAAAGGCAATCAAAACTTTTGATATCAACTCTTCACGTTTATCATGGCTCGGTACCTCACTCCGGCCAAAATTGGCCTTCTCGCTCTGATCCAGCTCTACATCGAAGAGGCCATCCCCAGCGACGCCATCGTTCCAGTCTTATCCTTCATCACCTCACACACAATGGGCCACGAAGCCGGCAACCCGCCCACCACACAGACAGGCCGATGGGCCAAGGCCGAACGCACCGTCAGCCTCGTGATAGGCATCAAAGATTTCGAGAAGCTCTTGGGAAGCTTCCCCTTCGTCATGGGTATGCCGGGCCGGAAGCTGTGGGATCAATTCCTCACGCGGCTGTGGGACATCAACTCACTCGATGCACTCTATGACTTTTTCGAGAACCTCGAGCTGTTATTGGCGAAAACGAAAGAGGAGCTACGCAGGCTGAGTGAGGCGGGAGTTCCCGAAATGGAAGAGGGCATCCAAATCGCTCGCAACTCGCCGTTCGGTGCCTTCATCCGCCGCGCCATGGTCGAGTTCCAGCGGCTGCGCTTTCAAGACTGTGTAGAGCTGTGGAAAGATTTCGTGCGGTACCGGCAGCCCACAGTGTATTATCAGAGACGAAAGAATCCAAACTTCGGAAAGCTAAGCTTCGATAATGTCTTATTGACCGGTGCAGCTGAGGAGGGTTGGAGCCCAGAGAGTGTTTCCGCCCTTGCATCCGTAACTTATGACGATATGCTCACCGGCGATTGTCTTGGTAAAGTTGCAGTTAGCACTGACGATATCGAGCTGCTTCTTGACTTTCAGATCGAGCAAATGCAGAGTAGGTTGTGCCTGTCATGCATAGGTTGCAGTGCTAACGAGATGCAGAGTTTGGCAACAGAGTACCGTTGGAGACGATCAATCAGTTTCAGGACCTGCTTCATGCCAGCTTCTTGGTTCCGAGTCTGACACATTATCTAAGGTGAGTTCTTATCCCGTGAACAAAGGCCTCGCTAATATCGGCAGTTTCTTGAATGCATGGAGAGCAGGGGATTATCCCTCAGCATTCGACCTATTACACCGCTATTTCGATTACACCATGCAGTATCGCGACCGCCTATTTTATCAATATGCTCTCATGAACTTGGCGGTTCTACAGGCAGACTTTGGCTGCCACCGCGATGCTGTTACCACCATGCTAGAAACGGTCACAACAGCACGGGAAAATAGGGACATGACATGTCTCAACTTTGCATTGAACTGGCTGTTCCACTTTGGTCGAGCGCATCCCAAGCTAGTCCGCGAGCTTGAGTCTAATAGTCTTCTCGGAACAGGCAAAGAAAGCTTGGCGTATCTTCGCGTCAAGGCCAAGGAATCGGGCATGGGTGCGTTGTGGAGCTCAGTCTTGCTAAGTGAGGCAAAGTTGGGCTTGATAAATGGCGAGAGCGTTGCCACATCTGTCGAGTATATTGTACGCAGCTCGCACCTCATCGTCACGCGAAATATGAAGAACATGTTTGGTGCTCAGCTGTCGCTATACGCAGCTCTTTGGAGTCGCTTGGGACTCACGCATCTCTCGACAGCAACCTGTGAAATATTCCTCCGCTGTCACAGTCAGCACTCTGTATTCGATGACGAACTCAAGATGATATGTCGCCTCGGTCTGATTCAAGCCGAGCGTGGCAAATATGACGATGGTCTCAAACAACTGGAGGGCCTAGACAGCAACTCTCTGCGCTCATGGAAACCAAGCCAGTACTGGCACAAATACAGAGGAATAATCAAACTCGTCAAAGACTTACACCAGAACAACTTGGTTGGCGCTCAGGAGCTGCTTGATCAGCTCTTGCAGTCAAAGGCGGACGACCTTGAACCAGACATGACCTTCATGATCGAGTCATTGCATATTGACTATCTGACGAGAAAAGGAGATTTGCAAGCGGCTTTTGAGAAGGTCAATGCAATGATTGCCGTGATAAAGGACGAAAGCAAAGACATTGCTATTCTTGTCAAATTGCTTCTGCTCAAGGTTGCCCTGCTGGACAAGTGCGATCGCACACAGCGCGGATTCTCGACGGCTGTGCGTGCTGCCAATCTCGCCTGGCGCGCACGTCTGGTACCTCAGCTGTGGGAGTCTATAGGTGCGCTCGCCAATATTCTAGTCTCGCTGGGGGAGTTTGAGGCCGCAATCGAAATGCTCAACGCAGCTCTCCCACGGTCCCTCGAGTGCGAGACACCGGCGCTAACAGCGCGGCTGTATTCTTATTTGGCCGACGCCAACATGGGCATGGCAGGGCGAATGGAGGCCAAATTAAGCAAGCGCGGCGAATACATGACGCGAGCGCTGGCAGCGGTGCAACGCTCGTTTGACCACTGGTCCAGCGTTGGGGACATTAATCAGCAATGCGAGACCATGGCGAAGCGGGCAATGATCATGAAGCTCACAGGAGAAATGACGTTGGCGGCCGACTATGCGGCGGCATATGTCGCGCTTCGCAAACATGCAGAGGCGCTGAGTCTGGGCTCGGCATGATGGGTGTCACGTTTATGATGTTTATACAAACAAAAGACTTTGTTGTTATATATTACAAGTCGGGGTATAGAGCGACGCAAGGTGTTTGGTTGGGTTACCTCAGGCGCAATGTACCGAAAATCAATGGTTACAATGCCGCGCTAACTCGTGCCGTATTTTGAATGCTTCTCCTGACGGTTTGCTACCACCTTACTTTTTCGCCGGTTTTCGTCTTGAGCCCTCCATTTTGCTCTTTCTCGGGCCCATCCACCTCGGGCGGCTGGTTCGTCGCCCAGACTCGTTCAATGCAAAGCTCGAATGGCCCCTCGACGCGGTCCGTTAACCCCACGCCAACTGTCGCCACACGCTGCCGCAGAATTTCCGTCTGTGGTTCCACGACGAAGCCGTAGTTTGTGCGCACAAAATCGTTCCATTTGATAAGGACAGTCTCCCATTGCCCCGGCCGCTTGGCGAAGAGGCGATGTTGATGTAGATCGGTAGGTTCGACGCCTTCGGTCTGCACGTTGATAAAGTACGAGCGGCCGTCAGACTTGATGCGCAGTGCGAGATAGATGTAGGGGTCAATGTCCCAAACGGATTTTCCGAAGAGGGTCGGCGACTGAGTGGGTGTGCGAAAGGCCGCGTAGCCAGTGCGCTTGATTTTGAGTCGGTCGCTTGGTAGGGCGGTGGATATAGAGCCGTGAAAACGCGCGTATGATGATGGCGACGACGAAGTGTTGGAGGAGGAGGGGGGTGTGGTTGGTGATGAGGTAACGTGATCGAGGTATGATTTGGAGGAGCCGCCGATGAGGTCGTCAGACATGAGGATGCAGTCGCGTATAGATTCTTTATCGGTGAATTCATAGAGAGGGCGCGGGCCCTTGGGACCCTTGACAGCTTCGAGGTTCCATGCTATGGCCAAGTCAGTGAAATTTGCAGACACAATTAACACGCAGAGTGGCGTACCTATGCTAGACCGGCGCTTCAGCTCATCGAGACTGCGTGTCAAGAAGCCTTTTCCTAGGAGCTGTTGTGTTGGCCGCATTGTGGCAGCTATGTGATGTGATGCAGTGAAATGGAGCAGGGGAGAAGGTAACGTCAGAACTACGCCTCTCTTCCGAGAGGGTGAACAGGTCGGTGCCAATTGAGTCGCTGCGGATTGCGGTGTTGTGTGGTTGGAGGGTTGTGGTTTCTCGTTAATCCAGGCTGATGGACCTCTTATGATGTTTGGACATAGAAGTGCATGCGACGAAAGTTTGAAGCTTGAACCTCACGGCTTGTCAGGTCAGCTGTTCTCAACTGAAGATTCCACCCCACTAGAGTATATGCGCGATTGGCCTGCTCAAGCAACAGTTCACTCACCACATGCAAGACTCGCATCAAATTGAGTAAGAACATGGAAGCAATATGGCATATTGCGAAATAAATAATTCAAACAGTGAATCTCGCGGGCACTGTTGCTCATGTGTGTGTGTGTAAATTAA
>JAPFUP010000078.1:0-74758 GCA_030780425.1 Beauveria varroae | reverse complement strand
TAACTATTATAAGTTATAGGGTTATCCTTATAGCTAACTAGAGGGGGTATTAAAAAGTAGGTTACTTATAGGGACTTACTATAGCTATTAGAGAGTAGGTCTCTTATAGGGGCCTACTATAGCTATTAGTATAGCTAAGATATTCTATAGTATTATAGAAACTAATAGAAGCTAATAGATATAGCTATATTAGCTATTACTACTAATTACTAGATTATAGTAAATTAGCTATATGATTATAGTAAAAAGAATGTTCTAGTAGAGTTTTTTATTGTGTGTTTTTCTCTATATAAGCTATAAATCTTCCTAGTTAGAAACGATAGAATAATAAGGTTAACAATTCTTTCTCCTATATCTTCTACCTGCACCAACAACTTCCACATGCCTGTCAGCAATTGCTATAATATCTTCTTTTATATTAGGGGTTATTAGTATGTACGCCTCGGCTTGCTGACTTAGCTATGGACCCCTTATTAGCGCCCGCTACTTCTCCCTAGATAGCCTCTCTTTCTTCCTTTATTATATATATATTCATCAGGATTTGACTTTAGCTCGTGCCCTGACCGTGTGATCCGTTGCTCTCGCTCTCTCGCTTCTTCTTTGATCCGCCACAGAGGGCCTCGTCCACACCGTTCTCGAGTAGTAACTTGACAGCCCCGGTCTGGCCTGCTAAAGATGCAATAAACAACACCGTCAAACCGTCTTCATCCATAGCTCCAATTTCAGCTCCTGATTCAAGAAGCGTCTTGATAGCTTGAGTGTTTCCCAAGAGAGACGCCCACATTAAGGGCGTGGCTCCGCGACTATCTCTTGCTTCAATTTCAGCTCCTGATTCAAGAAGCGTCTTGATAGCTTGAGTGTGTCCCAAGAGAGACGCCCACATTAAGGGCGTGACTCCGCTACTATCTCTTGCTTCAATTTCAGCTCCTGATCCAAGAAGCGTCTTAATAGCTTGAGTGTGTCCCAAGCGAGACGCCCACATTAAGGGCGTGACTCCACTACCATCTCTTGCTTCAATGTTGGCCCCGTTTTCAAGTAGGACTTCTAAAGCTTTGACATGGCCCAACTCACATACAGTGTGAAGCGGCATGTATCCAAGCACATTCGATGTTTCAATGTTGGCCCCGTTTTCAAGTAGGACTTTCAAAACCTCGACATGGCCCAAGCCACAGGCAATGTGAAGCGCCGTGTCTCCCTTGTAGTTTGGTACGTCGACCTTGGCTTCTCCCTTCAGCAACACTTGTACGGCTTCGATATCATTGCGACGGGATGCGGACATCAAAACTGTCGATCCATCCATGTCTGGGATATCCGTGTCGCTCCCTATCCTTAATAATTCTTTAAGTGTTTCAAGGTAACCCTCAGAGCCTAACGAGTTCAGTATAGTCCATTTCAGCGTATCCGGTGCGCTCCATTGAAGCACCTTATGCAGTACCAATGCGCGGATCTCTGCATTGGTTGACGTCTGAACGAATCGTCCCGGTACCGCCCCTGTCTCATCTTCTGCTTGAAGATCGACCCCTGCTCCGAGTAATGATTTGACCAATCCGACCTTCTCCCTTCTGATAGCCCAAATTAGAAGTGTGATTCCGTCAGCAAGTAATTCCCCGCTGCCACCGTGACTCCTCGTCCATCCAATGTTGGCTCCTGCCCGAATCAATATCTCCGCCGCTTGCGATTGCCCCTCACGCACCGCATAGTAGACTGCTGTTTTTCCTTCGGCATCCGGTATGTTTGGGTTTGCTCTGTGGGCCGCAACTAAGAGTTCAACAATAGCAATATGACCCTTTTCGGCGGCCCACGACAATGGTGTTCGGCCAGAAACGCTCTTCACATTAGCATCAACGTTGTTGGTTGCGAGCAGCAGCTCAACCACATTTCGGTGCCCATTGACAGCAGCCCACAGTAGTGGTGTACGTTTCGCTGCGTCCCGAGCGTTGGCATCAATTTGATCAGTGTTCAGCAGCAGCTCGACGACAGTCGCATTGCCCCTCAACGCTGCCCATAAAAGCGGCGTGCGGCCATCGAAATCTCTCACGTTGACGTTTACATCCACTTCATCTGCACGTAGAATCCGTTTTAGCGGGCTGATCAAGTCATGGCGCGACAATATGTGCAGCATGTCGGTCATCACGTGCGGGAAGTCCTCTGAGAAATGGTCGATACGACCAAATATACGCAGCCACGCTTGTAGATCAGAAGATCTTCCTGGGTGATTTGTCTTCTTTCGCTTGCTTTCGCATGCTTGATCCATGCCGTTGCAGCGTAACACAGCAAAGGAAATTGACTTCTCAATTCCTCGCGTCTCGCTGGTGATTGAACAATTTCCTCCATCGTCATGTAGCGTATACATGTTCTGGATATCTCATAATGCGCCATGCCTTCTACACGATTTGGATCGCTATCGGATAAGGCCATGCTATCGTCCAGAGCTGAGATGCCTTTCTCAACGAAAAAGTCCCACACTGACTGATGAATAAACTGTGCTACTCGCTCATTTGATGCTAAGACAATTTCGACAAGGCCGCAACTGAGGCTCTTCAATTGTCGCTCCATCCTTGCACTGTCGATGATATAGCCGTCTGATGCTTGTGCGTGTTGCAGTGACCTGACGGGGCTCGCGTGATCTGCATCGATGGCCAGCACCCAGCGCAGCTCGTCTAAAGATAGCGGCCGTGTCGCAAAGCAGATCCACTGGATAAGCTTGCGGGATTTTGGTCTATCAGTCATATTCTGGATGAGCTCCAGATATACGTCATTGAGCTCCCGCGGTGTTGAGCGAACTCTTTCTTCAATCTCTGCCAGGCTGACTCGATCGAGCTCGAGCTCAATTACTCGCTCAACCACTAAAGAAGCCCACATGAAAATGCCATTAGCTTGTGTTGTGATCATATCAGCCATCTGAGAAGCGGCTTCTTCATCCATCAGCGATAGTCGGGCTTGCACGAGGGCAGAAATATCCCCTCCATTTTCGTCCCCGAGTATAATCTCGTACGTAGATTCAAGGTTCAGGATGGGGTAGTGTCGGCTCGTGAAGCAGATAAGAAAACGGCAGCTTGTGGGCGCAATGCTGGATAAAAGCTTTCCAAAATAATTAACCAGGTAAATCGCATTCCGCTTGCCGCATTCATCCAGAGCATCGACGAACAGCCAGACAGCTCGACGTTTCAAAGTGTTCGAAATGTCAACACGAAAGGCATCTTGTAGTCCGCCAAGGTGCCAATGCCAATCTTTACCTGGCTGTCCCATAGTGTCGCATCTTCTCTGAAGAGTTTGGATCAGAGGTGGCCCTACTTCTGGCATTTGGGTGATCAGCTGATAAAGCAGTGACCGAAAAAGGCCGAGCGGTGTCTTTTCGAGATCAACGCCGCGACCATGGAAGAAGAATGATAGAATAATTTCACTGTTTTTAGTCTCGAATGCGTTCCCGATTTCATCCAGAAAGTATCGCATCAATGTTGATTTGCCCGAGCCCGGTTTTCCCTTGATCCATAATAGAGCGCGGTTCTGGGTAGACCAATCTGCGCATACTTTGTGTTGCAGTAGCCACTTGCATGTTCCCTCGGCGGCTGCGATGCTCGTATCATTAATGCGATTGTTCATTTCTTCAAAGGCCAGAGACTTTGCGCAGTCTTGTGACTGTTGAAGTGTGACGGGATCGGGGCCTATACTTAATTTACTTAGCCAAGCTATATTGGTTGGTATAGACGCTTTCAGTACATCTCGGGGTATTCGAGCCTATACCAGGGGATTATTTGCCTCTTACCGGTATCAAGGCTTCTTTGAGACGGAGAATAGTCATGATCCGCTCGAGCCTCTTGGTTCGCTTCGCCTGGTATACATGAAAGTAACTCTTTTGCAGTCGCGGCGGCGGTTGCAGCGGCATAGTACTGCCACTTGTCATTCTTGTGGGAATCCGAATAGTCGGAAATGCCTCGAATGGCAATACAAGGATACTCGGTCGCAATCCCAGCCGCCTCCATCTCGAAGCAGAGGATATCGCCCACACTGTTTGCAGTTGCCTGCCGTTTTGCCGCGCTTCGCATAACTCGATCCCCGGAAGCTATCAGTCCGTAATGAATTTCGGGCCTTTCAGCGTCTCGGGGTTGTCTGTACACAGATTTCTGTCTGTCGCAACTTTCGCAACTGTATTGGTTCCCATCATGAACGTAGTCGATGGCGAAGAGGATGTCTTCTTTAGAGGGTGGCCGTCGGTAGATGGAAAGTCGTGGCGCTTTCCCGATCATCTGGCTTATGAAGACTTCAATCTTATTCTCTGCAATGAGGTGATTTGACTGCATCAGCACAACAGCATTCCTGAGTTGCGCTGGCGGGGGTAGTAGAAAGCCCTTGAGCTTGAATCCCTCCTCTTCATCCTTGCCCAGGTCATACTGCACTACGCCGCCGTGCTGGCCCTCAGGCATGCCAATCACCACATCACCGAGTCGAATCATGTCTGTCGCTAGGTATGCCGCCTCCGATGCCGACAAGGAATCGCCACTTGATGGCTGGGAAACTGCGGCTCAGATTGGTGGCAACCGTGGCGGCGGCGCCTTTTCCTTGGGTACTTGGCAACCACGAGAGGACAATGTTGTAGCCGCTGAGCTCGCCGAAAATATACAAGTTCGAATCATCGGGCTGGGGAGGCAGGCTTGGATGTTCGCAGTCCAGCAAGTATCGGACGGCGCTCATTTCCAGGGTGAGTGCGCAGATAAACCCGACCGTGTAGCAGGCACGGGCCTTTGGGACGTTGGCCGTGGACGACATTGCGATTGTCCGTCCTTATACTGCCGTATGCGAAAGATGATCGAGCTTTCACCCCCTTTTGCGATACTTGAGATTTGCAGGCTGAGCTGAACTTGCGGGGGGGTGTATGCAATGCTGAGGACGTGCATGTGCGGCTGGCATTACCAGCCTCGCCGCCGGCGCCGGTAGACCTGACGCTGCGGGCCCGAGACAACAGTACAAAGGCTCTCGCCACCGAGAGTAAACCTGTGGCAAGATTCGAATAAATTTCTCTGAAAAGCCCACATTTTTGGACATCGGCGTTAGGACATTGTGTATTTCTTTTGCATGAATTAGCCGCGTCGCGACGGACATAATCGTCTAGGCAAGTGATGCCGAAAATGGCGAAGGTTTTCGGGCGTGGGGCCGACCGTGTCGGAGGCGAAGCTCAGACAGAGAGTAGGCAAGTCTAATAAGTCCGCAGTAATACCATAACTAGCTGAGTATAAGAATGCAGGACGTACGGACTTGTGATTCCCTCCGTAATTGACCAACACGAACGATATTGTCATTTCAAAGACTACAAGTCTCATACAAGATTAACAGCACCTTTACGTCTACACTGTGCAACCATACTAAACAATCTACAACACCATGTCGGATATCAAGACCATCAGCATACCCAACATTGCCTGGGAGACTGCTGCGGATATTTACTTTCCCCTAGGCTTTGACGAGTCCAAAAAGTATCCCCTCGTCCTCTCTGCCCACCCCATTGGAGCGTGCAAGGAGCAGACTTCTGGAAATGTGTACGGCAAGGCCATGGCCGAGGCCGGCTTTGTCGTCATCGCCTTTGACGCCTCTTTCCAGGGTGCATCTGGCGGCCAGCCGCGCTTCGTCGAGAACCCCGAGTTTCGGGTTGCCGACTTCCGTGTTGTCGTCGACTATGCCCAGACTTTGCCGTACGTCGACGCTGAGCGCATCGGGGTGCTGGGCATCTGTGGTGGCGGCGGCTACGCACTCAACGCCGGCATGACCGACTACCGCCTCAAGTGCTCGGTCGGCATCACCCCCGTCAACTTTGGGCGTCTGACCCGGGAGGCCTTTGCCCAGTTTGACCCCGTGGGCGCCTTGGAAGCCATTGCTAAGCAGCGCACAGCTGAGGCGCAGGGCGCGGAGCGGAACATTTCGCAGTATCTGCCATCTTCCGTCGACGAGGCAAAGAAGATTACGACTGATCCTGACGTGGTCGAGGCAACTGAATACTACATGACGGAGCGCGGACGCGCTCCCAACGGCCGCGCGAGCGGGCTTCTCTCGTACAATAGCTCGGCGCTGGCATGGGATGCCTTTAACCACGCCGAGGTGCTCATGACCAGGCCTTTTATGGTTGTGGTGGGTGACATTCCCGGTAGCTTTGGCGCTTACCGCGATGCACTGGAGCTACATGGACGCGCAGGATCCAAGGAGAAGGAGTTGGTGGTGTTGCCGGGGGTATCACATTACAGCCTGTATGACAAGCCTGAATCAGTAAAGCCGGCGTTGAAACATGTGCTTCCATTTTTGAAGAAGCACCTCGGCGAGGCTGCTTGAGTGGAGGCGGAAGCTGACATTCTTGAGTCTCGAAAATGAGCGCCGCTTCATGAGTCTCTCATATTCTCAATTTAGACTTTGACAGCAGGAACCGCGAGTATAGTGAGGTTGCGGCACGCAATGGCTGAGTCTCAAGGGCAAGGCAGGGAGCGAAGTCGTATCAATTAGCTGCCGGTTTAATTTATCAAACACTTTCAATGACTCAAAATCCTAAATCGACCGTAACTGATTATTATCAGCTTCAAGCCACTTTGATGACTGACCTGACTTTGTATGGTGACTGCTGACTTGTATTTTAGTATGGTAACGGTAAACAGTCATCAAGCCCTGCGATAACGGCCTGCCAGGGGTGTCGCGGGGTTCGCGGGGTAGGCGGCCGAGGGGTAAAACAGTGGCAATGAGCAGCAAACGCCAGCACACAATCAGACTCCAAACTAAAGCAGCTTCTCTCGCAACGATACTTACTAACCAAGTTCATCACTGGCTTTCCCCGGAGCGACAGACTTTGTAGGGTTGACAGAGGGCCCCACCCATTCAAGGAGGGGAGAGTCAGGCAGCGTTTGGCGGTTGGTGGGGTTCTCTTGGTGCACCAAAGACTCGGGTGGGATATTTTTCTGTGCTGCTATTTTCTGTGACTCAAATCTACCCCTCGTGCCGTGCCGCAAATTCATAAAAACTCGCAACCGACCCCAGCGAGTTCGATTGTTTCCCCAGACGCAATCCGCACGAGACATACACCGACATTGATACCCATCCATCTCCCAGCCATGGCCGATAACCAGCCCCCCGCCGCTGAGGCGCCCGTCGACGCCGCTGCCGCCGCGGTCGCCAAGATGCACCTTGACGAGGTCACGGGCGAGATGATTTCCAAGACGGAGCTCAAGAAGCGCCAAAAGGCCCGTGAGCGCGAGGCCGCCAAGAAGGAAAAGGCTGAGAAGTCAGGCGCGCCCGCTTCCGCCGGCAAGAAGGCCGCTGGTAGCTCAGAGGCCGCGGAGAAGGATCTGACTCCCAACCAGGTAGGCGACCAAAATTGCCCTCAGCCAAATACCGAATTGAATGCTGACTCCTTTTAGTATTTTGAGATTCGTTCGCGAACCGTCAACGAGCTCCACGAGCAGGGCAAGGCCTACCCCTACAAGGTTTGACCACCACGATAGAAAAGGTCACTGTGGCTGCTAACCGCCCCCCACAGTTCGAAGTCACTTACGACATTCGCAATTTTGAAAAGGAATTCTCCCACCTTAAGAACGGCGAGATCGATAAGGCCAAGCCTCTCAGCCTCGCCGGCAGAATATACGTTCGCCGTGCCGCCGGCAGCAAGCTCTTCTTCTACGACCTTCGCTCCAACGTACGTACAAACGCGCGCGACACTACGTGGCAGCAACTAACTTCATGCAGGGCACCAGACTCCAGGTCCTCGCTCAGGCCGACCATCTTGGCGAAGGCGTTCCCAGCTTTGAGGAACAGCACATCAACATCCGCCGTGGCGACATTGTCGGCATCCGCGGTTACCCTACCCGCACCAACCCCAAGACCAAGCAGGGCCAGGGCGAGTTCTCCGGCGAGCTGTCCATTGCCGCCAGTGAGCTTATTCTCCTGTCCCCCTGTCTGCACCAGGTGAGTCGCATTGACTTCCGCAGCCCCAGGCACAGCTGACCCGTTAGATTCCCGATGACCACTATGGCTTCAAGAACCCTGAGCAGCGTTTCCGCCAGCGATACCTCGATCTCATGATGAATGATAAGGCCCGCGACGTTCTCATCACTCGCGCCAAGGTCGACACCTACATCCGCCGATGGTTCGACGACCGCGACTTTGTCTCGGTACAGACTCCCATGCTCAACACTATTGCCGGCGGCGCTACCGCCAAGCCCTTCATTACCCACCACAACGACCTCAACATGGACATGTTCCTGCGTATCGCCCCCGAGCTGTACCTCAAGATGCTCGTCGTCGGTGGTCTGGATCGCGTGTACGAGATGGGCCGTCAGTTCCGCAACGAGAGCATGGATCTCACCCACAACCCTGGTATGTTTGACAACGCAACACAACCGAATAACTCACTAATCTGCGTAGAATTCACCACTCTCGAGTTCTACATGGCCTACGCCGATGTCTACGACCTCATGAAGATGACCGAGGAGCTGGTCTCCGGCCTCGTCAAGCACGTCCATGGCTCCTACATCACCAAGTACCACAACTCCAAGGGCGAGGAGTTCGAGATCAACTGGGAGGGCCCCTGGCGCAAGATTGACATGATCCCCGCTCTCGAAGAAATCACTGGCGAAAAGTTCCCCACTGGCGATGTTCTCCACACGGCCGAGACGGGCGAGTTCCTCAAGAAGGTTCTGGCCAAGACTGGCGTCGAGTGCAATCCTCCTCTGACCAATGCCCGTATGCTTGATGCTCTTGTCGGCGAGTATCTCGAGTCTCGATGCGTAAGCACAAGATTGCAGAACTATTCTTGAGTATTCAATACTGACTCCTTCTCAGATTAGCCCCACGTTCATCTTTGGCCACCCCAAGATGATGTCTCCTCTGGCCAAGAGCCATCGCTCCATCCCTGGTCTTTGCGAGCGCTTCGAGTGCTTCGTCGGCACCAAGGAAATCTGCAACGCGTAAGCCGTCATGTATCTACCTTTCTTTCCCTTGGAGATGCTAATTTTTGAAGATACACCGAATTAAACGTTGCCACCGAGCAGCGCCTCCGTTTCGAGGAGCAGGCCAACCAGAAGGCCCAGGGTGACGACGAGGCGCAGGCCATTGACGAGACCTTTTGCAAGTCTCTCGAGTACGGTCTGCCTCCCACTGGCGGTTGGGGCATGGGCATTGACCGCATGATGATGTTTTTGACCGACAACCACAGCATTAGAGAGGTGCTTGCTTTCCCCACCATGAAGCCCGAGTAGATGGATGACGGAGTAGATATGATTTTACGTATGATGAGGGCAAAGGTCAATAAAAGTTAGCGACTCATGACTGATTCCCTGTATCATGGGCTATTGAAGTGCCATAGTTTTGCTTTATGCTGCGAAGAAATAAATCTAGATTTGTGAAATACGCCAAACGCCGTGCCAGTCATGCCTCTGTTCGTCATCATTGCCCGCGCGTAATCAAAACGCAATGCGGCGCTTGCGGCCCGTGTATCTGGACGTGGCCTTTACAATCTTTCCCTTGCGCTCCATCTGCTCCTTTTTCTTGACAATCCACGCCTTGCTTCCCTTTTTCATCTCGCCCCTTTTATTCACCGCCGCAAACTTTCTCCGCGCATCCTCCACGTCGACATTCTCCATATCCGCAACCACGCCGGTAATATCCCCCGCGCCGCCGCCGGCCGCGCCAACCGTCAGCACCAGATACAGTTTGACATTCTTGGTGCCGGGGTCGTCCTCGAGCAAGCCCGCGCCAAAGCCGGCCTTGACGGCCGCCTGGGTAATCATGTTGCGCTGGGTCTCGTTTTTCGGGTAAAACTGGCAGACGGCGCGGCCGCCGCGGCGCAGCGACGCGTACAGCCCGTTAAAGAAGCGCGTGAGGCGGCCGGCGGGGGAGGTGTCGCTCGTTTCGGCGCTGCAGAGCCACTGCACGGCCGAGATGCTGATGGCGGCGTCAAAGGCGCCGGCGCGAAAGGGCACGCCCTGGCCAATGTCTGCGAGCATGAGGTCGCCCTCGACGTCGCGCTGCAGTGCGACATCGAGCATGGATGGGCTCAGGTCCATGCCGATCCAGGTGTGCGGGCCGCCGTCCTCGGGCGCGACGGCGGATAGGATCTCGCCCGAGAGGCCGCTGCCGCAGCCAACGTCGAGGATGAGCGAGGGCCCCTGCAGGTCCAGCAGCTCCAGGGCGCGCCGCGTCATTGAGGCCTGAATGTTTTGGATGCGCGAGGATGTCGTGTATTTGCGAGCTTCGACGTCGTCGTAGTGGACGTCAGCTGCGCTGTCGGAAAGGGAATCGAGTTTTTAGTGGTGCTGCTGGTTGGCTGAATGGATTAAGAGGGTGACTTACAGGGTATCCTCGGGACGAGACATTTTAACTGGTCACTGCACTCTGTCGGATATGATGCCAAATCTTCAAGGATCGCTGTGCGAGCTTTTGTAGAATTTCGAGAGGATATCGTCGTCGAGATGGGGTTCTACAGCTTCATGTCGGTGTCGCTACTATGGCCCCCCCGCTAAACTTTTTTTTTTGCGTGGGTGCCTCGCTTATCGATAAAGCACCCGTTGCGATTTCTGATGGCGTGTCTTCAATTGGCATCTTCTGCCTCGCCATCCCTGAATTCCTCGAGCTACGCTTTTTGCCTCCTTCAATTCACGACCCCTTTCTCAATTCGCAAAAACAATCCTCAAAAAATTGCATACTCTTCTTCCATTCAGGCCATGCCATACACTCGTTGAACCGAAAATCCTTTCCTTCACCCAATCGTCGTCATAGTCGCATAATCTGTTCTATTCCATCCCGCCCTTCTACTTTTCAGCTTCAACCATGTGGATTCTTCCCCTGATCGGCTACGCGGGCGCCATTGTCGGCTTCGGCTTCCTCACGCTCGCCATCGCGTCGGGACTGTACTACCTCTCCGAGCTTGTCGAGGAGCACACCGTCATCGCCAAACGCCTCCTCACGCGCACCATATACACCATTGTCGGCGTCCAGATCACGCTGTGGATCGTAGATGGGTTTCCTTTCTGGGCGACGCTGCTGGGCGTCGTCTCGCACGTCGTCTACCTGGGTAACATGCGCCGCTTTCCATTCGTGAAGCTGTCGGATCCTTTATTCATCCTGTCATGTGGTAAGAATGCGTCTACTCCTCCGTGTTGCGCGTCGCATCGCGTTCTAACCCTCCACCAGTCCTCGTCCTTGTTGACCACTACGTCTGGTTCCGCCACTTTTCCGACACGCAAGCCGCCTCATACCATCGCGCCTCGTACTACGACGACGTCGAGGTCCCCAGCTTCACCATGATTGCCTCTTATTTTGGCCTCTGCGTCTGGCTCGTTCCCTTTGCGCTCTTTGTCAGCCTCTCCGCTGGTGACAACGTCCTGCCGACCATGGGCACCGAGCCCGCGCACGACGGCGGCAGCGGCTTTGCCGGCGCCAGGGCGAACAAGCCCCAGGGCATGGTCAAGGCCGTGGTGGACTGGGCGCGCGACACGATCGGCGAGCTGGCGGGCGCGCGCAAGGAAAGCAGATTTTAGACGGGCGCCGCAACCGCGATGACAAGACGGGCGAATGAGTCCATCGCTGTAGCCCGCAGGCTACGATGAAACTTGTATCAAATAACCGCGCAGGACGCACATAAAATAATGATAATGAAAATATACGAAGAAAATCATTCATCCTATCACGCGAGACCTTGTCGTCTCCCTAAGCATAGGCCGCATGGCAGTCTACAGGTCAGGTCCGTAGGACTGATGTCTATTTTCGTCCTCGAGTCAGCTTTGTTTCAAGCCTCTGCCATCTGTAACCTGGGGAAACTAGCTTTCAGCTACATTCATAAGCGGATCACCCGCAGTCCACGGTGCAGGGCCAATCTGGACTGGGATACGCCGGCTCGGACTCGACAACTCCACAGAGCAGCCAGAGTCCGAGGTCCGACCCACCCACCCGGCCGTTATGCACCGGACACGGGCGACTTTGACACAGCCGTCGGAATCGAGAAATGGGCAAAAGGATTGTTTAGGACCTCTCGGCTTGCCTCGAAATTTACCAAGGGATGCAAAATACCAACAGTCTTTTTTGAGGCTGACGTGATGATGAATGCGTGGCAGCCGCGTCAGCACTCGGCAACGCCCAAGTTGCCAGCGCCTCGTCTGCGATAACTTGTTGCGGACGGCGTCAAATAGCTGACATGCGACGAGCTAGATATCCAAAGGCCTTTTTAACCACTCCGATGCGATCTGGGCCTAGGTCGGACTCCTGCACCGCCACTGGACGCACCGCGCGACCAAGCTCGAAAAGGTCGGTTTAGCTGGCCGTGGTCCTCCAAGCAGACAATCTATATAGCCCTGCGCAATGCCGGTGTGAATCATTTTTTATTATAATTGACGTAACAACTGACACAACCAAACTCATATCTACAACTGTGAACCCATACAGCATGTCCGGTCCCTAAGCCATGCTTCCGATCATCGTCTTTGTCGCACTCGCCAGTGCCATGCCCATCGCCACAGAAATCGGCAATAGTCACGAAGATAGGCTTTCTGCTCTTCCTTCAATTAGGCTAGAAACGAGTTACGTCAATATAGTCCAGCGCTCCGCCTGCGAATCCGGCGCAGACAGCAGCAGCACGTCCCGCGACTGCCCCCCCGCCATCAACTCTGTCCTGCGCGCTTCCGTAGCCCTTTTCGGTCTCTTTATCCTTCTCGTCCTAATTCACGTCTGGCAAGCGGCCAGATACAACAGAATTCGTGCGTCGCTTCACATCTAATCGCCCTCTTCCTTTTACACACAAGCTTTACTTACCGCTGGATCCACAGAGGCCGTGTTCGGCATGCACATTGCCGACGAGACAAACACCAGCGCCAAAACTTATTATATTTTGCTGGAAGAGGATGCTTCGCCTTGACGTCCGACCACAATTGCAGCTTATACGAAAACTAGACGGAGTCAATGAGCGGGTGTGGCTGGGTATGGCAGCTTAACGCATCGTTGGTGGAGTTGGGCTTTACGGCCTTACGCTTAAGCATAACGCTGATCCAGCAACATGACCATAACCAACATGCCGCCAAAAATATAAAATATCTCGGTACTCCAACTCAATCGACAATTTCTGCATCATTCTACAAAAGAACATCATCCTCCAAATTGATTACAGATACAAACCTGCCATCTCTCTCCACTTCCTCCCGCTTCTAGTGCAACGCAGCCAAGTACACCATGCCCGCCACCATCGTCGCCCGCATCGCCGCCCGCCGCGCTGCCACCTTTTCCACATCTGCGCGCGCCATGAAGCCGTCTGCCGAGACTGGTGTCGACATGGGGCGTTCTTCTGGCAGCTCCTGGGCGTGGCGCAACCTATCGCCCAAGACGCGCCAGTACGTCAAGATGAGCGCCGCGACCTGCGTCGCCACCGATGCCTTTGTCTTGTACAACTACCCCGAGTGGGTTGGTCTGAAGAAGGCTTCGGCGTGATTAGCAGAAGTCAAGGGTTTCTACGGGGTTCCAGAGTATGGGCGTGAGATTATGGCTGAAAGATGATACTGGTTCATGGTCTTCCAGATTGAGATAATATTGTTAAATCAGTCGATTGACTTGTCTAATGTATTTCGATTGTCAACTTCATATATGCTAAAAGGCCAATCTCTGAAACGCCAAATTACCAAGTTTGTCACATAAAGTCCACCTACTGACCACGCATCGCTGCCGCAAGGCGATGACGTGTCCCTTCCTTGTTCCCTCTAGCTCCATTCTGCGTGTTATGAGAGGCATCATAATAGCCATTCGTCTCCTCGTAGCCAACCTTTTGCGGACGGGGCGGTGGTGGCGGCGCATGGTGTGGCTGCTGCTGCTGCTGCTGCTGCTGCTGCGTCGACGATGGCGAGGCATAGTAGTAGGTCGAATCCCGCTCGCGCTCGCGCTCGCGAGGCTGGTCGCCGTAGTAGATGTTGGGCAGGACAGGGGCTTGTGCAACCGGTGCAGAGGGCTGGGACGGCTGCTGCGCATTGCGCGGGTCTACATTTGCACGAGGACGCTCTTCCTGGTAGCTCGGTCGGTTCGCCTCGGGTGACCGGCGCTGCTGAGCAGCTTGCGAGGCGGTAGACTGCCGCTTGATGGTGCTTTGTCTTGTTGGACTGTCACTGTCCGTGTCAATGTCGTCTTCCTGTTCGTCCGCGTAGGCTCGCAGGTCACTGCGCATAGCCAGACTTGCGCAAATACTTCGCGCTTCCTCAATAGCCTTCTTCTGTGCCTTGAGCGTCATGCGGCGATCGCGCGTCTCCTTATTCTCCGCGGCAATAGACTCAATGGTCGAATTGGGCATGTCGTAAAACTCAACCGAGTTGAAGAGACACAGCATTCCCTGCAGCAAGTGGCGCTCGCCCACCTGCGTGGTGACGTTGCGGATGAATATGCGCGCCGTCAGATCGTAGTAGATGAGCATCTTTTCGAGCACCTCTTCTGCTTCGGTGTACGTGCCACCGTTCTGAGTCGCCTCGGCGCGCCACTTGCGCAGACGCGCCTCGTATTCGGGGTCATAGGGCTGAATCTCGAGCTCCATGTCCGCCTTGAGATTGTTGAGCTCCTTGCCGGCATTCTCCATGACCTCGCGCATCTTGGCCTCTAGGAAGTAGTAGCGTAGCGGGTCACGCATACGCATTGGCCAGATGTGGCTGATGACGTGGACGAGGAACTCGTTGCAGATGACACTCAAGTTGTCCTTGTACTCTTGCGCCAGTTCGGGCCACTTACTAGAGTAGTCTTGGAACAGAATGTACGGGGCTCGGGGATTGGAGTCGAGAGGCAGTTCGTTACCGCGAATCTGGCGCAAAAGAGGCTCGACTTTTTCATGCGCATAAGCCTTCTTACTCTGGTCGCCCTCGGCAAAGTTGATTTTGTGGCCATGCTGGCGGAACAAGCGCGAAAATCGTTCGTTTTCTTCGCAGACACGGGCGCGGAGATTTTGCGATGGCGTACCTTTGGGGCTCGATTGGCGGGCATAAAATTGATCACCAGTTTGGTTCTTGTAGATGCCGTTAACGGCAGGTGTAATCAAATTGTTGGAGGCAGCAAACAACCCGTGCATCTCAGCTTTCATTTGCTCCACAGTGTCCTTGCCTTCGCCCAGTTCCTTGAGCTGGCCATCGCAGCGATCAAGGGCCTTCTGAATCTGCTGGCGGAGGCTCTTGACGTGCTTACCGATGTGCCGCTGCAGCTGGCTGCTGAGTTTTTGTCGCAGTGAAGCAACACCCCACATCTCTGGTGGTAGGCTTGCCCATTTGCCACGGGTAAAGAACTCGGCCTCGCGACGGTTGCGGTCTGCGGCCGTCGTCCACTGCTCGTTCGGGCCGGGGTTCAGCAACACATACCAGCCCAGCTTGAAGTGATTCTCATCATCTTTATTCAGGACGAGCTCCACAAACTTGTCTTCCAGACCGATGCCCTCAGTCATATCGGGCTTGGTCAGCACACCAATGGTTCTAGATCCTTTAGGGTCTAATTGGCGAGCCTTGGTCAAGATTGGCGCCTGCACATAGTCATTGTTGCCGCCAATCACAGCAAGAATAATTGTTCGGGGGCTCTTCATGTAACGATCGGAGAGGTGCTCAATGGTCGCGATATCGGCCTCGGACTGGTCGCGGTTGGCCACACGAACCAGGCCAGGCAAGTCGACGAGTGTGAGAAGGGGCATTTCGGGGCCCGTCTTTTCGACCACGAGAATATCTCTAGCTGCGAATCTACCGGGAATATTCTTTGGCGCGATGAGCTCTGTTGCTTCGCGCATCAGCATCTCAAAGGGCATGTCGCCCGTGACGTCACCGCCATATTGGAGGAGCTTGGTCTGTTCATTGTAGGGGCGCGTCTTGTCGGGAATGATGGACACCTTGAGTCTCGTTTCTTTTGCTCTGCGAAGCCGGATTTCGGTGGCAAATCTTGTGCAGGCCCCAGCATCTCGAGGAAACGGTGTGCCAGACAGCGCCTCCAAGACTGAGCTTTTGCCGGCCGACTGGTCGCCGACTACAACAATTTGTGGCAGCTTGACATTGTCAAGTTGTGCAAACTGCAGCTTGTCGATGAGGTTCAAGAGCTCCGTCTGCTCGTTTGCGAGGCCCTGTGTCTCCAGGGACGATTCGATGCTGGGCGCCATATCACGGCGGCGAGTTCCGTACGATGAGCGTGAGGTGTTGTCGTCGGGTTGGGACACAGATCCCATCTTTGTAGAGAGGGTATAGCTTATAAGGTCTCTTGGTCGCAAGGCCTTTGAACAAAATCACAAGCCAGGCCTCGTCACCTATTTATATGTCCTGCAGAAACATGACCTCCCCAGGCTGTAGCGCGCGCTTTGCGTCATGTGTACGCGGCCAAGGGACTGCCAGGGCTGTCTTTGGTTGCTTTGCTGCCCAGCTTAGCTGGCACAGATGGAGCTGCGCCACTCGAATTTTCTCGCTCCATCCCGCTCATAGGGCCACGTACAGGGAACACGAGTATCCGACTGGCCAATTGTTGGGGCGGAGATGACGCATTGTTGGCGGCAAGCCTACTGGTAAACGGCAGCCTTGGAGGTGGAGAATGTGGCGCAGCAGGGTCTGAGGCGGTGTGCGGCCTCCAACGTTGCCAAGTTGCCACTGCCACGTTTGGCCCTAGACTGTGTGGCGCAGACCTCTCCGGGAGGTGAGCAAGAACAATCTGTCGAGACGAATCTTGGCCTTTACAGATTTGCACAGGTTCAAGATGAAGGCTTTGTATTTTCTTGATGCCTGAACGCGCCTCCTGTATGCTTGATATCATGCAATCCCGCCTGTACTTGTGCTTCCCCTGTTCGCAGGTGTTACTTGTCCGGCGGGAAAATGCTGGGTACCAGGGAATCATGTATCAATGTCATATCAGAAGTCACAAGATGGAAAGAGAATGAGGCTTTCTGTGAGAAGAAGCGAGAAAAATAATGTCATTTCGACATCTGCGGTTTGTAACTTTTCTCAAGAATCCACTTGAAGAAGTAACGATCTTGCCTGTTTTTAACCTCAGATACCGCAGCTATTTCTTCTACCCCTCTATGTACTCGTCATTGAATCAAACTGGTGGTCAGTTTTAACTGTCGTCACCTTATTCGTTGCTGCCCGCCGAATCGCCGCCAGTCCCCGCTCCGAGTATCTCGATTCGGCCCTTTGCTAGCACATCTGACCAATGAGAGCCTGTCCCGTCTCGGAAACACCCGGTTAATGCCCGAGCGCTGAGATTGAAGGGCGGAGTACATCGGTTCGTCCAAAGCAAGCCTCGTTCTTCGACGAAATTGAGGAGGTGGCTAAAAGGTTCGACAAGAAGTACAGATAGTTAGGTAAAGATCGGGAAGTTCAGGACATTGAGCGAGACCACAGGCTTACTCCTTTGACGCCGTGGTCAAGTCAGTGTCAGGTTGGTGTGACTACCACGTAACCGCGCGCCAGTGGCATCTTCCTGCCGTCGATGGCGGTAAAGTTGCTTCGTAACTATTGTAAGTACTGAATATAATGATGCTTATAAGAAGACTTAATATCAATTTGCGTCAATAATGCAGCGAACGGCATCTGCAATGCGATTCGCCTAGATTTACCCTCTGCAGCCCGCCGTAGAGGTGTGTGGAGCCTCTATAGTTGCTATTTAGCAGCAGATTTATTATGAAGAATGATTTCTCTTGGGGCACTGTTTTATTCGACAGCTGCTTAGAACCGAATATTCATCACAGGTCTACTGTTCTCCAGACTTTTTGAAACATATGTAGTTGTTGTTTTATATACTAACTACCAAAGTAACAGGTACCAGTAAGAACTAGTACCAACTCCCAGAACTGTCAATTAGAGAATCCCAGCCAATTGAATGCCATAAAACAAAAGCAAAAACATTACAACTTAGTTGCTCCAAGCCCAGCCTGCCATTAAACCGAAAAAAAAAACATGAGCATATCAATTCTTCTGAGCCCAGCCGAGGCGGTGATTACCAGCGTCAAAGACGACGTGGGCGGCCTTGAACGCAACATCGCCAAAAATACTGAAAGGAATGTTTCCAGCGGCCTGAATACCGCCAAAACACTTGCTACCCGATGCATGGGCGTAGTTGATGAGCTCGCCAGGGATTATGATGTTGCCACCACCAACACTAAAGGAAAATTCGGGAAGCGCCTCTGTGCAGTCAAAGATGTAGCCACCCTGTTGCTGGTCGTTCTCGGCGCTCTTGACGTCGGCGTAGTAGCTCTCGACGCTCTTGTCGTCGAGAAGAAGGAGGGTTGTGCCAGTGTCAGCGATGCCCTGGACGTCGCCAGATTTGGTTGTGGCGTTGAAGCCCCAGAAGCCATCGCTGCTGTCAACATCGACGTAGCTGACGTTCTGCACCGTCGGGGGAACAAAGCCGAAGAAGTATGTGCCGGGCGCTTTGTGTTTCAGATCAGCAACGAAGAGGGGAGACTCGAGTTGAGGCTTGACATTGTCAAACCACGTATTCTGCTTATGGGGCTTGACAGTGTTGAGATCGGAGAATGCAAGGCCGAGAAGACCATCACCCTTGCCACGAGCAAACTGCCGAGAGACCTCTCTGGCAGACTCGACAGCCTGGTCCTCGACAGTCAGACCGCCGATTAAAACGCGGTCAGTATATACATCACCAGAGCAGTGGGAGCCATCGCCGTAGGATATCTTCCAATGTGCGCCGTGCATCTTCTTGGCAGTGGAGCTGCTCTTGGGGTGGTACTTGTTCTGGGAACCGGCATCAATGGTCTCAGTAGAAAAAACCCACAGATCAGAGCTGCCAGTGTCCAAGTCTAGCCTCATATACTGTTTGTTCTTGCCAATATTGACATTGACGAGGTACTCAAGGTCGTCCATGATAGACTCAGCACTGACGCTGCCCCTGCCGTCGCGCTTAGAGTGCTTCTTCTTCTTCTTGGCGTTTCTGTTCGCAGCAGCAAGGGCCACGTGCTCCGGAACGACCTTGCCGTACTTGGAGTAGGCGTTGGCGAGAGCCTGGGGGCCGTTGCGGAGGGACCATTTGGGCACGCCGGTCTGCTTCAGCTCGAAATTACCAGATTTGCTCGACGTGGCGCTGCCAGAGGCGAATCCGGCTGCCAGAGCGGAGACGAGAAAGCTTCCAAAGGTCTGCATACTGATGATGTGTAGTGCGCTTTAGAGAGGAGGGGATGAAGAGAGATGCTAAACACAATTTCGTTTTACCTAGGACGCGGACAAGGCATCTTTATACTAGTCGCTTTTCGAAGACCAACTCTGACAAAGTTTCAACTTGGCATCGCAAGAGCGCCACGAAAGTGAAAGGCCAGTTTCGATTAAAGTAGTGGCTGACAGAGTATACAAGCATAAAGTGGTTGGAGTCTAAAGGATTAGTTGGTTCGATGGTGGCTGGGAGCACTGGAGTCTGGCTTTTGGTTGAAAAAGCGAGCCCCGGCTCACATGCGACGAATCAGAAGCGTGTGTCATGATTCATCAAACTTTTGTCGTGGAAAACAGGCAGGAGCTACTCGAATTCTGGACTAATATTCGAGTCGTAAGGCATGCGCCGATGTACATCTCAGCCAGTGTTTTGAGTTTGATGGTCTGTTTGGTCTGGGGTAGGCAGCTTTGAGAGCGAAATACGCCGACGAGGAGGCTGGGTGCCATTTTGCCATTTGCTATTCGTCGAATCCCCGTCGTCGAAAATGAAAGGGGTCGCCGATGGCCTCTATCCGGACGTTTCGACAGAAAGAGGTATAGAGCTTCTTCATTGAGGCCATGGACCCGACGTCTCAGGAGTCAAACAGCGGCGGCCGGATCCGAGGCACCTTCCTGAAGAGGTAAAACAAAATGGTTGACAGGGATTCAATCTTTGCGGCTTTGGGAAAGGCCACCGGCGTGCGGTACAAGGTAAACTTTATTTCTAGGCCCAGCCTTTTGTTGACCTCGTGTCGTCTGACCCTAAGCCATCGCGCCACATCGTTACCGTGTGTCCCGTCAGGGGCCGCTGGAAAATAAAAGGACGCTTAGCGGGAAGTAAACTAAATAGGAAAAAGTGTGAAGGAACTCTAAATCGCACGCCTCAATGCCGATCATCTATGATGCACCCCGGCCACAGTGCTACCGGCCACCTTGATTGGCATGGGCGGGCATAAAGGGCCCAGTACTCGGTAATAAGGCACACGATCAGACGAGATGCCAAGGGGATATTTCCCCGTTTAGAGGAAACATAGGCACGTGGGAGCAAGGCACAATCATCGGCCAACTGATTGCACCTCTGTTGATTGGAGCCCAAGTCTGAAGGGAGACTAAAGGACCCCAGCCGTACGCAAATGGAAACGAGGCGTCGCAACCTCTAATATAAAATTCATTTGTGAAGGTCACCGCTTCCCGCCTCCCGGCTTGGCGATGGGCAGTTGGCGATGGGCGGTTTCGAGCCTCGCGTGCTGGAGGTTGGCACAATAGCATTGTTCGGCCTAGTTAGTGTCGTCGCATCCCTCCCCGCAAATTCGTCTACCATTGTGCAGATTTTGAGTTTCAAGTCGGGTTTATTTCCGAGTCTACTCATCAGGCCGATTCTTTTTCCCCTCCAGTCAAAACATCCAATGGAGGCTATCAATCCGTCTGTCCTATGCCACAGCCCAGGGCAAGTCGCAGAGCTGCAGATTTTAACGGCGAAATAAGCCCTTCGAATTTTGTTCATATCGCTCAACTAAATGTTGTTTCAAATTTCCTGCAAGCTCACACGTGCTTGTTTTGGTTTGGCCAGGATCGCCGCACAGCGCTAGCATCCGCGACTCGACTGGCCAGATAATCACAATCCATACCATGACTCGGCGTCTGAGTCGACAAGAGACTCGCTTTCAATCACCGCTCAAGTGCACATGACGCGCGGATTAACCGCTTTCTAAAGGGCTAGCCTTGCGAAAAGTACTTGATCAAGAACAAATGCTACGCTCTTACCTCAATCCGCGTTAAAGCCCAGAGTTATCTCTGATAAACGTACCGATATTTACTAGAGGTTTGTCTAAACGCGTCGCGCTTGAGTAGTTGGACCTTTTTAGTGTTACTCTTTTTAGCTACAGACATCTATCGTCGCGCTAGGGAGCTAGTCAGGTCAAAGACACATTTCTACAGATCTTCGCCTCAGAGACACATTCCTATAGATCTCGCCTCCATCGTCTTCGGCATGCAAAGTAATGAGAGTCGGATAGAAAATGCGGCAGGCGACGCGCCGCTCTTAAATGCAGCACGAAGCGCACACCAGACGGGACGGTCCGCCGTCCCATCTTCGTTTCGTTCTTCTTTGCAACAGTCTCTGTGACCCTCCCTGCTATGCGTCTGGCATTTGGCTTACTACTCCTTGCAGCAGCAGTCGTCTCGGCATGGCGGCGCATGTTCCCTGTGCCCCCGTCATCGGATAGCTTCTATAATGTCCCCCGCCAGATCAGCAACTACGCTCCCGGCACCATCATCAATTACCGCCTTGTACCGAGCGATGTTGGTGCCTTTGGCGTCAAGACCAATCTTGCTTCCGCGTACCAGATCCTCTACCGCACCAACGATGGCAATGACCAAGCCACGGCTACCGTCTTGACGGTCCTCATCCCACCCAACGCAAACTACAGCGCCGTGGTGACCTTTGTCATGGCTGAAGATGCCGTGAGTATCGACTGCGCACCGTCATACGGCATCCTTCTCGAGTCGGCGTTGCTCAGCCGTACCAATTCGGCCACCACCCAGCTGCAGCTGCTGCTCATCGAGGCCGCCATGGCTCAGGGTTGGGTCGTCATCGTGCCGGACTTTGAGGGACCGCAGGCTGCCTTTGTGGACAGCAAGCTCGGCGGCCAGGCCACGCTCGACGGGGTCCGCGCGGCGCTTGCGTCCGGGTGGCTCACCAAAATCCAGCGCGATGCCACCCTGACTCTCTGGGGCTACTCGGCCGGTGCGAGCGTCGCGCTCCAGGCTGCTGGCATGCGGCCGACCTACGCGAGCGAGCTAAACATCTCTGGCGCTGCGCTCGGAGGCTTGGCCTCTCCGAGCCTCTCTTTATCCATCTTCACCGACATCAACAAGGGTCCTCACGCGGGCCTGATTCCCGTGTCGCTCATCGCCTTTGGCAGGGCAGACGCCACGTTTCAGGCCTCGCTGGACAAACATTTACGTGCGAGCGCCAGGAATAGATTCTACCTGCCCACGAAGCAGTGCCTGGGTGCCAACCTCGCATCTTTCAACAATGCCGACATCTTTGGCATGTTTGAGTGCTGGGACTGTGTGGTGGCGGATCTTGCCACCGCGATTGGCACGCACCACGAGCCCACTCCCGTGCCGCGCAGTGGCCAGATTTTCGTTTACCACTGCGTGCATGATGAGCTGATCCCCATCGATGGAATCGACAAGCAGGTGCAAGATTACTGCAGGGACAGCGCCATTGTGCACTACCAGCGCGATAATGGTCCCAACTTGAACCACCGCAACCACGGTGTAATAGGCGCGCCGCACGCCATCGAGTGGCTGCGAGGCATCTATAATGGCACTACGAGGCAGACGGCCTGCTCCCAGGAGACAGTGACCTCGGTAGATCTACCGGATTGGTTCCTAGACACGTACCCGAACAGAGTTCGTGGTCCGCTCGTCAAGCTCGTCGCCGGCGCAACCAAATGAACACTTATTTTTGTTTATAATGTCCATTTTGGGGGTTCCGCACGATGTAAAACTCTTAGCCGAGTGTCATGCAAAAGCTTGTCGTGGTCAGCAGAAGCAGACCCAACCTCATGGCGTTGCGGTTCAAACGCACAAAGTCCTTGTTCTTTACACAAATATCATTGCTTACATAGAACCTGAGCTTTCGAGCTCACCACTGCATGAAAATTGCAAACGCCTGGATCGCATTGCTATGGAAAAAGTAGATAAAAAGGTCAATATTCAGTAGTCTACGTTGCTATTTTCTTGTATTCATAATCATATCGTCGACTCAGCTTCGACATGCTCCTCCACCCTCGTGTACTCGCTCTTCCTTCGCCAATTTTCACCCCTATAAAAGAGGGCGACCGGTACTGAAACTGCCGCAAAGGTAGCTAGTGCATACGCGGTAAAGCCCCAGCCATAGCCCAAGGCATTGACAAGCTTGTCTATGGCAAGCGGCAGAAACGCGCCCGCGAGGCAGCGAATGACAATGACGGCAGTCAATGCGGAGGCGGAGTAGAGTCCGCAGGCATCAACGACATAGGCAGTGAGCGGCGTGAAGGACATGATAAGGGACATGCGGACCCAGACGCAAGCGATCAGGAAAACATAAATGTTCCAGTAGTATTCGGCGCACCAGCCGTAGAGCGCAACGCCAGGGACAATGGTGATGGCGCCGAAAATCGCAATCGGCAAACGGTATTCCGGGAGCCCGACTCCGTTGTTATTGTCGCGGAGCTTGACATAGATGGCATCCAGCCACGATTTGCATACCATGATGCCAATTAATGATCCCAGGGCTGCAGACGTGTTAGCATTACGCTTTCTGTGGAGTACTGAGATTTCTTACCATTGGAGAAGAAAGCAAATCCAGTAGCCGTCGGCGACAAGTGATAAATGTCTTCGAGTATGCGAGGCATAGTAATGGCAGCCACGTAGAAATGGGAAAACATGACGGCAACGTAAGCGGAAATCGCCATGAGCACGCCGCTGCTGACGAGGACAGTTACGGGCCGCGCAATGGATAGCCACAAGGATTTGTACGTGTGTCTGCTGGCCGGCTTATCCGTGTCCGACGTCGGGTTAGCAGCGAGTAGCTTGGCGGCGCGACGGCGCAGAATGGCGGGCGTATACGTCTCGCGAAAGAAGACAAACGAGATGGAGTAGCAAACGGCGGCGAGTACGACGCTGACGAGGACAATGACGCGCCAGCTGAGCGTCTCGATGGCGGCGCCGCTAAAGGCCGGGCCGATGGAGCTGCCGAGGAGCGGCGCAAAGAGGATCATGCTCATGGCGGTGCCGCGCTGCTCGGGGACGAAGATGTCGCCGATAATGGCGGGACCGAGGACGTTGATGGCGACGGCGGCGCCGGTGAGAGCGCGGGAAAAGGTCAGGAAGCGCAGGGTCGGGGCAAGGGCGCCGAGGGCGAGGGCCAGAACGAAGACGACATTGGCCGTGTTGAGGACGGGCGCGCGGCCAAAGAGCTCCGAGAGTGAGCCGATGAGCAGCGGGCCGGCGGCCTCGCCGAGCTCCCAGATGGTGACGAGGAGCACCTCGGACGAGGTGTCGCCGGGGCTGCCGCCGAGGTCGCGGGATATGCGCCGGGCAACGGGGACGACGGAGACGCAAGAAAAGGTGCTGCAAGCGTTGGCGTTAGTAAAAGGTTATGCATCATCGCCCAGAGAGCGCGCGAGCATGGATTGCCATGGCGGGAAGCAGATGCGTACACGGTAAAGGCAGACATGGACAGCAAAAAGACAATGAAGCGCTTAAACGAGGGCGTCCACTCTAGCGGGTTCTCCCGGTCGCCGTCCGCGTTGAAGCTAGTGGCGCCGATCGAGTCCGTCAAGGTCTCGTCGGCCTCGCGGCGGCCGGCCAGCAGCGGCGCCGATTCGCGATCCGCAGCGGAAGCCATGTCTGGCATATGTGAGAGTTGGGCCCGTCGACAGGTTTCCGGTTATTAGGAAGCAAAGAAGAGAGTCGGAGGGTGGCGGGCCCGAAGAAATTGTAAAAGAATCTGACATTGCGGGTCGAGTTGGTTAGTGTCTGACGGGGGCTGAAGCTGTATCATGGCACCCACAGTTTGCGTGCTTTGCGGTGTCAGGGATCATGTCGATGGGACAAGATGAAGAGCGGCAGTTTCTCCTTTTTCCCCCTTTCTTTTTTTCTTGGTCCATCTTGAGAAATTGGAAGGAGACACCCGGATCCGATGCACAGGCGTACGGCCGCCGACAAGTCAGATCACCAGTCTGACACCCACAGCGGCCGCGCGCCGATGACACTGTTAACAAGGGCTCATGCAGAGTTGATGCGGGAGGCCGAGTCGTGTCACGGTGGAATGATGATGCCGTCGCGGAGGTTTCCCGGCTGCGGGCCCTGTGGAAGCTGCAGGACAGGGGGGGTTTTGACAGATGCACTTGGTTCCGGCATCCGCTCCTAGGGCCGGCCGATGATTCTAACGCAGTGGCATTCTGCCTTGACAGCAAGGAATCTGTTGAGATGGATGGGCGTTTGACTGATTTGAACCGATATTGGCTGAGGAGCGTTGAATTTGTCTCGGGCGTCCGTTTCGTTCAAACGGCCTAGTTATGTGGATCAGTGACAGCAAACAACGGTTCTTGCCACACTTGACGAGATGCAGATCCGCCAGGGTATATTTTAGTGTTATATACGGTAGTTTACTCTGTATACAGTTGATAAACATTACTAAAAGTCCAAAAGTATAGATCTGCTATTTCTGACAATAAGGCTAGTTAGTTCATTGAATCAGGTCTTCCGTTACGCATCTGTGAGTTGATAGGAGGCTTGATGTGGCTGAGGTGCTGCAGAAGGCGCCGCAGCCACTGTTTGTTTGGCATATATTATGAATTCGCGGAACCGGGTGGCCTCTGCATCGAAAGATTGCATCGATGCAGCTGCATGCAACCTGCAGCAAGCCTCATCACCGCATAATGCGCGCTACATCTTGGCGTTTGCCTTTCAAGTACTTGGGCTGTCCCCCCAGCCCGGCAGCCCGTTGAGTCACTAGCGGTGGTAGCCTCGTCCCACGTCCGTCCTACACGGATTTCTCCCGGATGTGACGCGGCACTGCATTGCGGGTGCCGTTTCCAAAGCCACCAGTCAGACGCAATTTGTGCCTTGTAGGTTGGTAGGTACTCGGAGGCTGACTTGGCAGAAACCGGCTCGATCGCGGCAGTTCGCTGACAGGCCTCAACTGGTCGTTGGCGTCTTTGATACGCAAAGAGTAGTTGTGAAATATTCTTAATGTGCATATATCACTATCATCTTCTCGCACCGTCCACATCTTACAATAACTCCCAAGCGTTTCGGTGTGCGCCGCCTCGCTGCCTCACCCCCATCAGCGCCACAGTGGGCAGCAATCCTGACACTCTTGAGACGCAGCAATATACATCCGAGACAGCAAAGTTGCGCTCTGAACAACGATCACTGGTGCGTGAAAATGCTTCAGGCCTATTACCTCTGCGCTATTTAGCGCTACGGTGACTACTGCCTACGGCTGACGGCAGCCAAACGATGCAGCCTGCAGTCACCGCACGACGCCGGAGCTGAGCTGGGTGCACCTCTTCGTCAAATCTGGCGGCTGAAGTAGGCTGGTCATACCTCGTATAACGTGTCGCCCATGTAGAAGAATAATTTGTATTTACCAACTCGGCTAGAGCCGAATCGGGCATTATTCACCTCGAAAATGCGCATGTCCTACAGCCTTTTGCTAAACTTCATATACTTCGTAGCTCTTCACAACAGGTGCTTTGCGCAACTGCTGTGGAGGCTGCGGATTCTTGGCCTTTTCGCGCTTCTCATCCTCAACCGACTTTTCTACCCACGCGTCAAAAATGCCAGCGGCCGCCACCAGCGCCACCGAGAGCTGCAGGCCCGCCAGGAACAAGTCCCTCTCAACGTCAAAGCCAATGCTCTCCCCCACGGGCGGCAGCAGATCAAACGCGTCTGCGATTGCGGACCAGCCCGCCGCCGCCGGCACCACCAGCACGTCGGCCATGACGAAGCAGTGCGCAAAGGGCAGCCCGGCCGCGCGCGACAGCAGCAGGGCCATGCCGAGCGACAGCACGTCGAGCAGACGGTAGCGGTGGCCCGCGCCGTACGTGGCCGGCATCGTCCGCAGGATATAGCGGTAGACGGCGTGCGCGAGGATCCAGACGCGGCTGGCGGCCGTGTAGACGAGCACGCGGTCGTGCGGCGCGAGCGTCGTCCAGCCACGGTACCGCCCCTGCTGCACCAGCGACGCCCACAGCCAAAACGCCGCTGTCTTGCCGCACCACCCGCGAAAGGTGCCCTCGGCGGGCACGAGCAGCCCCAGCCCGACGTGCAGGTACACGGCGAGGTTGACGCAAATGGTAAAGGCGCGAAAGTGCCGCGCGCGAAACCCGGGGGGGGCGGAGAGAAAGTAAATCACGGAGCCGAGGCCTAGCGGGAGCTCGGCGAGCCGCGTGATTGTCTCGTGCCAGCTTGAGGTGCGGTCAAAGAGGAGAATGACAGCACTGGCGAGAAGCACCGTGACGAGCAGCAGCTTGCGGCTGACGACGAGGCAGCCATATGCAAAGAGAAGAATGGCAACCAGCCAGAGATTGAATGGCCAGTCAATCTTGTACGGTGACACACCGTTGGGGGCTTGCGCCTCTGCCATCTCGGTTGGTTGGTAAGCGGTGGTTTGGTGGGTGGTGAAGTCGGCGGCTCCGCGCCAACCACCGTGGTCATATTCCGCAGGGTTTGTCACGTGTAAGGCTCACATGCAGGCTCTCGTAAGCATTTGGAACGGGCTCTTAGTAATATTTTCGTAGAGCAGAACGGGTCAGAAAATAGAGATAGACAAGATCGTGGCATATCTCTTGGGTGCCGATTCATTGTTTTAGTTAGTTTGATGAGGCGAAGCTGGGCCTCTCCACAGGCGCACGGAACCATAAGCTCGGCAAACAAGCGCTCGCGGTGTACCCGAGACGCGGATTTTGCTACAAGTCGCATGGGAAGAAAATATTGGGAGAAGAGGTAGAAAGCCGGGCTTCCAACGATTTGATTTGCCAAAGTATCCGGTAATTCCTGATTTGTAAAAGGCAGCACAAAACGTCGAGTTTTGTGCCATTAGGGAACGCAAACGAACGGATTACCAGGCTCTGGGAACGAGGCCGAGGCTTGTGGGCGAGACAAAAGCCAAGAGCCTTATTTTTGCGGAGCATGCAAAGGCTAAAGACGCCGTTTGTTTTTTAATCCTGGAGAAAGAGAGAATAGGGGCTCTTGTTGCTTTTGTTAGGATGGGGTCGAGTTGGTTCGAGACGCGCTTTTAAGCCGTGTACAACGCGACAGATATCAGTACGACTATCGATTAGATAAGCATTGAAACGCCACAGCCAGACTGAAAGATTGCAATCGGTTGAGTGGATAGTAAGTTCTGTTATTCCGAATAAGACATACAGTAATAGTAATAATAAGCATGGCTTTCAAGACCGTCGTGTCAATATGCAGTGCGTGCATCTCTAAATTAGCAACGCGAGGGATAACGTGGGGCTAACAGCCGTCTGGTCCAATGAAAGGCCTCGAGGCCATGAACCGACCTGCGACTACTTGAAATGGAAAACTTGCATCCCTTCCTCCTCCTGAACACTGTTTGCTCGCTCTAAAGTCATCTCACATAGACATCTCGTCAAATCAAAGCACGTGTTGCAGCGCCATCAGAATCATCAGACGCGAAAACATGTCGGACAACGACGACGCCGGTTCCGCGTATCGCTCAAGCTTGAGCACACCAGTCTCTACGGCACTACGTGATCTTCAGTACTTTGACCAATATGAGTCCAAGATATCGAACACCAAGCTGAGAAAACGGTTGGATCTGTTATGGCAAAGTAACCAGCACATCAAGTCCGTCCGCAGGCTGACCTGTGAGTTTCGGCCACTGGATGTCAACAATGAAGCCTTGCAGCAAATCAGGTTCAGGGAGAGGGGGTACAGTCGCTCAGGGTCCGTCCCGACGCCTCCAAGCAGCATCGAGTATCCAGAGCAATCCAGTGTTCAGACCAGTCTACAAGCCAGTGTGTGTCAAAAATTTCAAGACATGACAATGATTGAGGAACTCATGTCAGAAGACATTGAAACATCGCATTGTGAGCCCCCCCCCCCCCCGTGCCACCACATAAACGCCCATTCTGACAGCCAAGCACAGCAGAAGCCCGGCTGCCAGTGTTGGTGCCCTTTATGGTGCAGCATCACGTCTGTCTGGCCGTGCAGAGCGCCATGGAGGGCGTATGCTTCGCCCTCGCGCAGAAGCACCTGCCTGAGCTCCTGCGCGAGCGGCAATGGGACTGCCCCGAGGCCGCGAGCCTGCCCACCTGGCTCGACACCATTAACCGCAGCCCCGACGACCTGCGCCTGCCGCCCTACATTCTCAGCGACTCGCGCGCGCACTGCGCCCTGGTCCTGCACGAGGCCGTCGTCGAGCGCCGCCGCCTGTCCTACGATACCCTGCGCCAGGGCATCCACGGCGCCCTCGGCATCATGCAGTCGCTGCCGTCCGAGACGCTCGCGCCCGCCAGGGTCTACGCCCAGAACCTCTGCACCATCGCCAAGCAGCTCCGCGACCAGATGCGCGACCTCGAGCCCATTGCCGCCGGCTACCAGGCCGAGCTCGACGAGACGCTCGCCGAGATTGCGGCGAAGCGCGCAGAGCTCGATGCCCAGGAGGCCGAGGCACGCCAGCATGCCAGGGACGCCATGGCCGAGTACGAGGCCAAGTGGGACGCAGAGTACAAGGCGACCTTTTCTGCCCGAGACGCATTCTGTTGACGGCAAGCTGGCAGTGAATTGTGAAAAGAAAAGGAGGGGCAAGGAGCACACGGCACCGTAGCATCGACTAGTAGCAGCATAATAAGCGAGCGGAACTGCCAGAAGCATCGATCTTATTACCATGTAGCCATTTTGTGCCCTTTAAGCCCCATTTCTCGCTAGCATAAATTACAAAACTTTAGTTAATTAATATGATATTGTTACTTCTTTCCCTGTGTACGTAATCTATTAGCTACGTTGGACAATCTAGTGAATAAGGGTTAGTGAGATAGTTACAGCCAAGCCGAAGTTACAACAGAAAGATAGGCATGTCATTTAATATTTTTTAGTTAAAAGTAAAAGAGTTATGACCTCCTGAAAAGACTGTTCCTGTTTGTCCCTTGTTCTCTTTGTTATACATATAAATCCCTTGGCCAGCACTCGCGCCCGACTCGTCATTCCCACCATTGCCACCACTTGCAAGCTTCACCATGTCGTCGCCATCCTCCTTCTCCTTGTCGGTTACGCCCGCCCGCTTCAGCGGCCTGATGCGATCCAGCACCGTCTTGGCGTACGCCGCCGCCATGGCCGCCGCGTACGGCTGCCACTGCTTATTCTTGTGCTCGTCGCCGTAGTCGCACACGCCGCGAATCACGCCCGCCGCGACGCGGTTCATCGTTCCCGCGGCCTCCATCTCAAGCCCAATGAGATGGTACCGGTCGCGGAGGTCGTCCCGCACGCGCGCATTCTTGACTAGCCTCTCGCCGGAGCCAATGGGGCCGTACCAGACGCACGTGCGCTTCTCGGCCGGTCGCGGCGCGCGTGGCACGACGCTCGTCGTGTCGGTTTCCGCGTCGTCGTATGCATAGAGCGTGTCTTGGTCCTGGCCCGGGTCGGCAAAGTTGCCGTTGCGGTGGAGTCTGCCCTTGATGCGGTGGTAGTGCGGCAAGAACAGCCGCGCCTCGTCGGGATACTCGTTGGCAATGGCGTCAATGGCCGACTGCACGACGCTCTCCGTCGGCATGAGCACGTGTCCGGCCTTGAGCAGCTGAAACCCGTCCGTCGTCTCCTTGCCGAGATTGTACGCCACCAGCCCGGGGGTTTCGCCGTCTGGCGCGGCGACAATGATGTCACCGAGGCGAATATCGCGCCGGGCGGATGGCAGACCGGCGGCGACGCCGACGAGGAGTGTGAACCAGAGGTTGGGGAAGAACTTTTTGATCTGGCTGGCGAGGGCGGCGGCGGCGCCGGTGCCGTACTCGCGGGGAAGCTGGGCGATGACGACGTTGTGGCCGCACATCTCGCCGGCGCGGAAGACGTAGTCGTCGCCGTGGGTGAGGGGGAAGCCGCCCTCGTGGCGGGCGTCTAGCATATGCATGGCGGCCTGGGCCTCGATGGCGAGGGGCGCGATCCAGGCGATTGTGTAGACGCTAGGGTCCAAGTCTTTCATGATGGAATTGACTGGGGTTTCAAGTTTGAAAATAATTAAAAAACTAAATACTTAGTTTGCATTCCTTCAGACTGATGGATGGAATATGGTGCTGCCTCAACGCCATCCTCTTGGTCGTAGAGAACGCTGGAGCAGGATATATGTACCCTTCTAAGCAAATAACTCGCTGAACGACGTTGCCTTGACGAGTTGGCCGACGACAGGGGTGCCGGATGTATTCGTATGTCTTTCGAGCTTGCCGTCGCATTTGGAATTGGTATGGTCTCGGAGGCGAAGATGATGTGTACAGCATGCAGGCTGAGGCTGAAAGGCTAGGCAGACAGGAGGCTGCCTGCCTCGAAGAAAGGCGGCACGGCTGGTACAGTCGGTGTGTGTTCTAGTAAGACAACGGAGAATAAATTAACAAATTGTTTTGCTACGTCTACTCCGTACAATGCTCATTGATCCATTCGTACTCGGTTGGCAATTCTTTCAGCACCATTGAAGCAACTCAGTAGACATGGCGTCGACGACTGTTTCGGGCAACACAGGCATAAACGGAGCCGTCATTACAGGCAGTTCTCTCACGCTGAACTTTGCTGCAAGGGGCAAGTACTTTGCTCAAGCCGAAGAAATCAGTGAACTAGTCGCAATCATGCTGACACGCAGTAGAAGGAACTGATGAGTTCAGGCACGCAGATCACTTGAGGAGTAAGCAAGGCATCTTATTTAGACGTGGCTATGGGGCTTACAGCTAACGATTTGATTGTTCTTAGCCTGTATAGGCTACCTTGACTCTCCTGCGATCAAAAAGAAATTTCTTGATGTGGTCAAGTTTGACTCTGCAAGCTGACTGTTTCAACAAGAGCTCTTCAAGCAATGGATTCACGACAGCCCGCCTACGCTTCTCACAATTCGCGGCAAGGCCTTCACCGGCAAGTCAGCCATGATGAGAGAAGCTGTGGATTGGAGTACGGAGAACACCAGCGCCATTACTCTCTACCACTTCTTCGATGATTCAGCTTCGGGCGCCGTCACGGCGCTTCTGCAGCAGCTTCTAGGCCAGCTTCTGGCGCAGGTGCCGCGCACACCGCGGGAGGATGTCTGTCGCTGGAGCCAAGACATTCAGAGCGAAAGATTTGAGGAGCTCTGCTCACACAATAGGCTCCGAGAGAAGATTAAATACGTCATTCTGGACAACAAGAGGAGGCTAAGGGAGGATGACACGGTGATTCGCATCTTTGTTGACGGAATAGACGAGCACTTGGATGATGATTGTGCCCTTGGCGTGGAAGAAGACAGCCAGCCTCTTTGGATCCTCGAGTTTCTCTGGGATCTGCTCAGTTCACTCCAATCAGCCGGTGTGGATATTGCGGTATGCGTCTCGCGACGACACCTACCCTTCTACCACGGCCAGGAACCGCCTGACGAGAAGCTCGAGCTTGAAGAATACACCAAAGCGGAAATCTCGCGATTTCTCAAGGACAAGCTCAAGTGCTTGGGAGATGCAGAAAGGGAAGACATCATGCTCCGGCTGCTGAAGAGGACGGGCTCCAACAACTTTTACTGGGCCGACTACGCCGGACGCAGAATCAAGGATCGCAGTGCCGGTTTCACGGAAAATCATGTCGTCGAACTCATATCCACTGTAATTACCAACCATAAGACTCTGTACGAGCATGTCCTGTCGGCACATGGCTCGAAAGACAGCCGCGACCAGCTCCTGCGACTGCTCCGGCTCCGCCTCGGTACATTACGGCCGCTAAAGTTGGACGAGTTTCGACACGCGATTGCTTTTGCCGAGGTAGAGGATTTTGACAAGCACGAAAGCCTGCTCGAGTGGGAAGAGGTCGACCCGCGCCGGTCTGCGAGCGAGTTTCCCGTGTTTATTCACCAAGCGTCCGGCGGGCTCTTGTCGACTCGACCATTCGTGACGAGCGCTGCCAGAGAGAGCATAGAGGAGGAGGAGCAGAAGGAGCAGGAGGAGCAGGAGATATGGGTCATGTTCACGCAGCACGCCGTGGAGCATTACCTGCGCGGAGAAAACGGACCCCGTGAGCTGCGCGTCGATGAGACGACGACGCTACAGCACTCGTGTGACTTGCTTCTCTATCATATCGGCCGCTCTGTACTGGACTTCTGCAGCTTACGAGGCGACGATGATGCCGAGATTCTCGGATACGTCCTCGAGTATTGGCTCCAGCATGCGCGGCGGCTTGGAGAGCTACCAGATACGATGAGGATCCCCGACTTTCTCGACGACGACTGCGACAATGCCAAGCCGCAAAGATTTGTCCAGGGGCAGATTAAAGCCCTAGCCAATGGCGAATACACCGAGCCTCTGTTGGTCAGCGACTATATTCGCGAGGACCCAGAATCTGGCCAACTAGACACGGATGACGTGAGCATGCTGCTGCTGCTGTCCGCAATGGGCTGCAAGGCGCTGCTGCAGAGACACTTGCGGAGATGCAACGTCTGCAGTTCCATCTTGACATTGGCGGCCACGGATGCGGCCTCGATGGACATGTTCCAAGACTGCCTGCGCAGCGCAACAATGGGCCAGCACAACTCCACGGCCACTTATCTGCTCGATCTCGCTCCGCCTCGCGACCTCGACATCCTCTGCCAGGACATGACGCCGCTATACCGAGCATGCTACTATTGCAGCATCTCCTTTACAGACGAGACCCATCAGCTGAGCCTCGTCCGTCATCTGCTGCATCTCGGCGCCGACCCGGCCGCGTGGTCGCCCCAAGAGTACGAGTACCCCATCAACATTGCCATTGCGCACAACAGCCCGTCGCTGATGCAGGAGCTGCTGCGCGGCGGCAACAACAACAACGGGAACAAGAACAGGTCGCAGCACGCCAAGGTCACTGCGGTGCTGCGCGCCCAGGGCGAGACGTCGGGCTGGACGCCGCTGCACTTTGCAGTCAAGAGTCCGCGCAGCAGCGACATGGAGAAGCTGGCCGTTGTCAAGGCGCTGGTGAAGTTGGCGCCGCCGGGGCAGGGGCTTCTGGAGATGAGGGATCTGGAGGGGAAGACGCCAAGGGATCTGGCGAGGGAGCTGAGGAGCAGGCACGGGAACAATGTGTTGGATGTGCTGGATGCGTTTGCCAAGGCTGATGCGCAGCGCGATGGTCTTGGTGGTATCGCGGGGGTGGCGGCGGCTGGGAGGAGGAAGTTGGAGGTGGGTGTACACGAGGTACGGGCTGGTTCGCCAGGACGTCGTCTGGACTGATTTCTTTCTATTTGACTCGTGAAAAGCAGTCAATAAAACCTTGTAGAGACTAGTTTTACCTCGGCTGATTGCACATGATTTTGACTCTTATCATTGGAATTCTCACGAGTATTGGCCAAGTTCTCTCGGGGTCCACAGTACACTGACACACATTGAGATAGTACAAAATAATAGGAAATGATACAAATATAGTGACGACCATCGAAACAGTAACGCAATATAATACAATACAGCGACAACCATTGAAATAGTAGTATTACAATAAAATACAATAATACAATTCAGTGAAGACCATCGCTACCGTAATACAATACATTGACGCTCATCTTTTTCGACATGTCACATCAACTCCGGCTTCAGATTGAAAGAGCCAGCACGCCTAGGGCAGCAAGCAGCGGAGCCACAGCAGAGCTCGCCGCCGACTTTGCGTCTCCCGAATGGCTCGTCGCAGTCTCCGTCTCCGTCGGCGTCGGCGTCTCTGTGCCCGTCTGCTGCGCCGCGTCTTCGGGCGTCCCCGTCAGCGTATGCGACACCGTCAGCGGCGCGTGCGACGGCGTGGTAGTGCCCTGCGCCTTGGTCAGCGTGCGTTCGAAGCTCGTCGTCACGCCCATTGACGACTTGACCGACGCGCCCGGCGGCAGGCCAGTGGCGTCTGGATAAAGCTCGTCGTGGTTGACGTCCTTGCCAAGGAGCCACTGCGCGCACCAGACGTGGGCCGTGTAGGGGAACAAGTAGCAGCGGCGCACAGCCTTGCGGCCATAGACAGTGTACAGCTGGTCGTAGGAGGGGAGCGGGTAGATGGTGCCGACGTTCTCGCCGGGGAGGTCGATTCCATCCGCGTCGGTGAAGAAGGGACGGCCATAGTCGTCAATGTAAAAATATACATCCCGATCCTCGTACTCGTCATAGTCCTGTGGCGTATTTAGCCCGGCTGCATCTTTTGATTACATTTGATGGCTTCGGGTTTGCAATATGGCAACATACCTTCAGAAGTGGGCTCCTGGGATCGACCTCGCGCCGCACCACGGGAGAGCTCCTCTTGCCGAGTCTCCGCGGGCAATTGACGGGCCGCACCGGATCGCCGAAGCAGTATCTTAATCTCTCTAGCCTCCACTCTTTGAGAAGATTGCACAGGCAGCCGCGGTACGACGCAATGCCGTCTGGGCAGGCGTTTCCGCTGCCGACCAAACGCATAGGGCAGGAGTTGTCTCTGAAGCCTCGTTGCAGTACCGTGCGCGCCGACCAGCAGTCGCCCGGTATCTGGTCCAGCTCACTGACGATGCGGCCCCCCTCGTTATGGGTAAAGTACGGGCACCAAGTGTCCGATACGCGGTCTGTCACACAGTCGATGAGTGATTCCATGTTGTTGGCCTGCGTCCAGCAGCTCAGTTGTGGCTTTTTTCTATTGTCGAGGCGTGCGCACTGAGAGAATGGGAAGCGTTGAACGTGGCACGTCGGCTTGGCCTTGAGGCCCTCAACCATCAGGATGATGCCGCCGAATAGGAGCAGCACCAAGGACTGAACGAGGGCGAGCTGCATGCTTGCTATGGGGAATGTGTTGCAGCGAAACGAGTTTCTTGTCTCCTTGGCATATCAACGGTTCGAGCATGAATGCGACCGCTACCTGATATATATATATATATGTGTGTATAGATTTTCCTTACCCATTGCATCTCTCTGTCTTCTTGGCCATACCGGTTCGTGTTCATGGGCGAATGAGTTTCAGCATTGCAGATCACTTAGGCGAATTGGGCAATGTCTGAAGGTTGACAATCGTCGAATGAACAGTGAGGCAACCAAGGCAACCGAGGCAACCCAAGGTTGCAGATGGCTTGGGGTTCTTTCAGCTTTAGCTTCGGACGGCACGGAGGTACTGACCTTCTCGGGAAATTGGGACTGCTCAGCTGCGGACAGGCAGCAGCCTTGGCCGCTGCTGGCCAACTACGGTTGGTGGAAAATCCATGCAAGACATCCAGGACAATGCCACCAACTTGGGAGCCTTTTGGCACTTGACAGTCCGTAAATGCGCGGCCGGCCTGCTACTTCCCCGCTCCTGTTTACGACTTGACTCGCTTGCTTGTTACTCATCCAGTCATCCTATGTAGTAGTTATCCAATGTAGTAGGATCACCGTCGCATCAACCAAGATCGACGCTATGAGATGGATGGGTGGACTCTAATAGCAACAGCTACTGCTAGGATGCTCGAGAAGCCACTTGCCACCATTGAATTCGTAAGTCGACGGACTGACCAGTGCTCAACCCGGTTACACCATACAGTAGAGGAGTTTCATGATTGATTAGCCTCGCGACATCAGAGGCTACGATACTGATTGGATCCTTGGCCTTGTCGAGATCCTACATTGCCTGTAGTGGACACACAAGTGCGGAGAAGTGGGGGGTTTCCAAAAATAGATTGTGTGTCCCAGCGTAGCGGAAATTATTTCCATGACTAACTAAATTCCATTTCCGAAAGAAATCCTTGAAAAAAATCTACAAGGAAAGAACATTTGCTCAGGCAGGTGGGCAGGTAGCTAGCGAAAGAGAAGGCCCGTGAGATAGGCATGCAGTGATAGCTGTCTCTGTTAGTCTCTTCTCTCTCTCTCTCTCTCTCTCACGCACACACACACACTAGCTGTGCTGAAGTAGATCAATCTTGATCTTGACTTGGCATGATATCACATGATAAGAAGATGCAATCGGTTAACTCGCCGCTATGGGGCTGGACTTCTACGTATTTCGCGCGCCGACAAAACAGTAAATACTTTCTCAACTCGTGTTGAGATAAAGATAGCCACGAGGATGAAGCACTGGAAAAGGTTTGCTGACACCGCCAGGAAACAAAGCTAGCTATCTTGGGGTTGCAGTAACGTCAAGTACAAAGGTCAAGTCCGAATGATTCGAATAGCGGTAGAAAAATGCCGCTTAATTGCAGGACCTTTGAAGATGCGCCACAGGCGGTACTTCGTAGCCGGTCTGAATCAACAGCTAGCCTCACGCAATTACTAGTAAATCAGCAGCCGGTCAATCAGCAGCCAATTTTCGTCGGCGCTGATGGCGCTGATCGCTCAGTTTGCTATTCAGTCTGCAGACGAAGTAAGACATGCATGTGCAAAGCGCCTTGCCAGAATAACATGAGATCAGTCCTGTAGCGCACTTTTTCATTAAAGAGCCAGATACGAAGAGGGTGCACTCACAATCCAATTCTCACGCAATGTAATTCAGTCCAGGATATTGAAAGAGTCAGGCGCTGCAAGTATGTACCAAGACGGATACCTCCGCAACCATTGAGAACCCAAGAATCAATATACAGCGCTATATGATAATCTCCCAATTTATGGATTGCGTCATGTGTCATCGTCCGATGACTTGCGGTGTCTGTCCTTGGCTGCTATGTATTTATTTCGTCGCGTGAATCAGTTAGCGGGCGAAAGACGTGGAATGGGCATGGCAATTATTAGTCGATAAGCTCGCATATTGCCGGTTGATACCGTGGCAATATCCTTTATACGGGCCGCTCGCTTTGCTGGAGAAATCATAGGGTGCTAATAAAATCTTTTGCATACATTTGAACTTCAATCATTGTTTGGCGTTGGCATTGCCTTAGCGCCACCATGGCATCGACTAGTAGTAGCGTAACAAGGGAGCGAAGCTGCCATTAAGAAGGGATTTCACTACTATTTCGCTATGCCATACACTCGAAGCTCCGTCTCCTCGCTACTGCCAGTATATAAAGCTTTAGAAATTAAAGAGATATTATCACTCGTTTACCTGTGTATGTACTCGACCTAACGCTGAGGGAGTCAACATGTTGTCAAGGACGAGAGAATACATAGTATGCAGAGGGCAAACGCAACCAGAGGACCCTGCTGCTCCCCTTGATTTCTTTTTTGCTGTCTTGCTCTTGCGCCTTTCTTGCTGAGTGATCCACATTTGAATGCAATCGCGGCGACAAATTGTCTTTCTTCAGCATTAATCTCAGCGAGAGTTGCCATTGCGCTTCAAGAACATCCTGACTCTCAACCTGCATCCAGTTCTACCGGCAAGGTTCCTTCTAGTCATGCTGCAGATAAACTGCGATTTAAGATTGGTTGACAATCCGGATTTTCAACAGCATCTTGCCAGCGTGAGCACAATGTGAACAGCAAACGGACGCAGGGCGCCTGGCCACACTCGAGTGGTGACTATGTGAAAACTTTCAATCCACCTCCAACAGCACACAACTCTCTCCTCCCTCATCCGTCCCTCACAAATATTCTCTCGTTCAAAGACTCATTCCACCAGGCAATCAACAACACCAGAGAAAACGCAGAAATCGCGACCATTGACCACGAGCTCAGCGCCAAAGTTGCCCAGATGCTGGAGCAGTTCAAGGTCGTTGCCAAGACCAGAAGGCGCCTTTCCGCCAGTCAAAAGCGGCTCGCGGTGAAGAATCTACTACACGAAAAGTTTAAAGATCCATTGGTTGATGACCTGTTTGAAGGCTACAAGATGTCGTTGATTCTAGACGAAGCCGTCCGCCAACTTGAGCGCGGCATCACCACCGCCGCAAAGTGTTCGCCGTCGCCGAGCATCAAATCAGAAGACTCAAGGGACGTCAAGGAAGAGTATCCACTGTCGCCGAGCATCAAATCAGAAGACTTGAGAGACGTCAAGGAAGAGTCCATCGAGAGTGATGTGGAGGGCATCGAGGCCATTCAGACCAGGGTGTCACCAGCTGGTACGTGCATGTTGGCAACCCACGCTGAACAACATTCTGACCACAAGCACAATGCAGAATCGTCATCCGCCGCCGCCGAAGTCGTGCTTTGCACGAGACCCAATGCCGTGGCAGGTTCAGCAACACATGCTCAAGAAGCTCGTCAGCGCGACGTCGCCCGCGACTCCCTATGGAATGCGTGGTGTGCGTGGGTACTAGCCCGCCTCGCGCTCCTTGTACAGCAGGTAAGTTCCTCTTTGCGATTTCCTGGCGACTTCGCTACTCACATACAACAGGACATGAGGAAGAAGGAGGAGCGGGAGGAGGTGGCGAAGTTGGGCCGCTTATTCGACCTCCTAAACAAGATGCCTGAATCTGAGATTATCCTCCGACGTCCATGTTGAAAATTTGCTCTGGCAATCCGTCCGCAGATTGAGAAGGGGGCTCCGTGCCTGGTTTCTCAAGATGGGCTGCAGATCCTCCGCAGTATTGCTCCGCATTGTTTATCGCAGCCGTTCCTTAGATTCACTTGATTTGTTTTTCTGGGCAAGGCCGCTACCGAGGATAGAAGGCTGAACCGCACCGCTTTGTCCGGAGGCACGTGCATTTATCGTTGTCCGGCGCCGGCTTGAGCTGTCTGTGCGGAGGGAGATTGTGTTGCGAGTTAACGCGAGTTCACGGCCCACTTGGAGAATGTCGAGAAGTGGTTATATAACGAGATCCAGCCTAGACTTAGCAGGTTCTGGAAGTTGATGAAATACACGGGCATTGTACAACACTTCTCTACACATATTGCAGCTGTTCTACAGGCGGCGCAGGCGGTGACTCTCACCCACTCACATGCGTATCTCGGCCGTCTCTTTGGCTGCGGCCCTCGCAGGCACAGCACATGCGATCCCAGCCTCTGCGCTCCTGCATCGCGCCGGGCCAACCCTCCCGAGCAAGGACTCTTTTTATTTTCCCACCGGCGACCTTTCTGGCCACCAGCCCGGCGCGATCCTGCAGCAACGCCCGTCGCCCGCCGCCGTCGCCGCGTTTGGCCTCGCGCCCGCCAAGCTCAATCGCACGCAGCAGCTGCTCTACCGCACGAGCGACGCGCATGGGCGGCCCATTGCCACCGTCGCCACAATCCTCATCCCTCAGAATGCCGATTTGGGTACGCTGCTGTCGTACCAGATTGCTGTCGACGCGGCGTCGATTGATTGCGCGCCGTCGTACGCTTTGCAGCAAGGTTCGGAGCGCGGCCCCCTCGCTGGCACGCTGCTCTCACAGGCCGAGTTCCTGCTGATCGAGGCCGCGCTGGAGCAGGGGTGGGCGGTGGTAGTGCCCGACTTTCAGGGCCCGCAGTCGTCTTACCTCGCCAACACGCTGGCCGGGTACGCGACGCTCGACGGGATCCGCGCTGCCCTGGCGTCGACGGCGACGACGGGCATCCGGAGCGATGCGCGGGTGGCCATGTGGGGGTACTCGGGCGGCAGCCTCGCGAGCCAGTGGGCGGCGGAGCTGCAGCCCTCGTACGCGCCGGAGCTGCAAGTCGCCGGCGCGGCGGTGGGCGGGACGGTGCCGGATGTAGCGAGCGTTATCAAAGCCATCAACGGGCAGTCGCTGGCGGGCTTTATCCCGACGGGCGTGCTGGGGCTCGTGTCGCAGTACCCTGAGGCGGCGGCGCCGGTGGACGATGCGCTGAGACCAGAGGCCAAACGGTTGTTCTATTCGCCGTTGAAGCAGTGTCTGGCAGCCAACGCGGCTGGATTCATGTATAAAGATGTGCTGGGCATGTTCAAAGACCGCGACTTTCTGTTGAAGAATGAGGTGCTAGTGCGAATTAGCCAGGAAAATAGCCTCGGCAAGTCGACACCAAAGATTCCGCTGTTTTGGTACAAGTCCACCATGGACGAGGTCAGTCCGGTGGAAGATTCCGATAGATTAGTGGACAAGTATTGCGACAAGGGCGCGGATGTCGAGTATGTACGGGACGTCTTGTCAAATCATGGCAGCTATGCGGTGATTGGCGCGCCGCTGGCGTTTTCGTGGTTGAAAAAGGTGATGAATGGCAAAGATGACGTGCCACGAAAGGGATGCAGCAAGAAGACGCAGCTATCGGGGGTGCTGGACAGGACGCAGTTTGAGGTGCTGCCCAAGTTAATTGCTGATGCGCTGCTAGACCTGCTGGGCAAGGATGTTGGTCCGATTTAGCGGTGAGGATAAGGATAGTTAGCTGAGAGATGTAAACAGGCGAGCGATGCAAAGGGATGAGACGGTAACTTACATAATTAGCGTTTGGTTTGTAATTCGCGTACTGGTACGGAGTACTCCGTGAAACAGTGTTTTGTAGCCGTGCGTTTGTCGAGGGGCCTGCGCTACATCAACGTACAGGCATCGCGACACTGCAAACAAGCTCATGAGCAGAATTCATTTCGTTTACACATTTCGGTGATCTGAGATGTGTGCATTCTCGTATTGGCCATGCCTTTCATGGCTCCGTTTTTTGGTTCATTCAGCTCACAGGGTAAGGGTTGGCAGTGTGTGGGGAAGAAGTTGGAGGAGTGGATAAAGTTCTGGCACATGAATGCACGGTTGGCTTGCCGGGGTATGGAACTTCGGGGAGTCCATGATATCCCTCGGGGATTTGAATTGCCCTCGGTGAATTTATCACTGGAAGGTATCTGAGCTGATTTTCCATCTAGATAGGTACGGACGTGCGCCTCGAATTGTCGATCAATCAATAGATAAACTTACAGGGCCACGTATAGGAGAATTTTGAGGCCGATGCATGACACAAAGGCTTTCACTCCCCCACATGGAAAAGAAGGCTTAAAACCCGCGCCAACAGGGTCCAGTACTTGCCACCACCTCGGCCTGAGCCATTGCAGCACAGCCATTCATTGGTTGACCATTGCATTTGTATAGAAAAGAGTTTCTACGATTCTGGCGCTTTCAGCAGCCATAGATTTATGCCCGTACATCTAAATCAAGCCCAAGAAATGATATGACTGTACTGTCCACTACAATTTGTAGTGTCAACTTAACTGCCAGCTGCCAACTGCTAGCTGCCAACTGTCAAGTGCCAGCTGCAAACGGCCGCTCACCTAGGTTACCCCAGGCGTTTGTTCCCCACCAACCGACCTGGCCAGGACAGGGACCGGACCCGAGGCACTCTCCCCGCTCTAAAGTTTTCCACCTTCCCGGTTTCCACTCCTCTCCGGGCTAGGGGCGCCGCGGCAACTTGCTGTTGCTTCAACTTTGACCCCTACACTGAACTACGTTCAATAATGTCGCCCTGACTCCCAATACGTAGTTTTTATCCTCTTTTCACCTTCTTACTTAACATGGGTTTCAGCTTTTTCCTTCTATGACATGTCTACGCCTCCCGTCGCCAGCATGGACACCAAACCGTCCAGAGTCAAGCGCACACTGACCGAGGAGCAACTGGACAAGAAGCGCAGCATCGACAAAATCAAGCACCGCGAGAACCGCGCCGAAAACAAGGCACGCCTTGAAGCCATTGAGCGCGACGTATCCTATCTCCGCCACAACATTGGCGACCTAGTTTTACAGCTTCGCCAGCTCAATGTTGGCCAAGCACCGCCTCAGCACCGCCCGTCGCCAACCTCTTCCCACAGCGGCCCGTCAGCCTCCTCTCAAGGCCACTTGCACGGCCTGTCCGACCCATTTCTGAGTCTTGCCAAGCCGGAATCCTGGAATCCACCCCCAGGCTCAGGCCCGGCACCGGTCGACGCCGCGGCCACCGCCGCCGCCTTTTACACCTCGGCGGCCGACCACAGCATCACTGAGCGCCTCTACGCCCATCACACCTTCCCGCAGCGGCCCCTCGAGGCGCAAATGGATATGGAGGCACTGCTGGCCGAGGTTCGCGATCAGGGGCTCATGATTGAGTGCCGCTGCGGCAAGCCGCACAGCGCCGACGTGCAGTGCACCGAGCGCATTGCCGTCATCATGGCCGTCGAATTTAGCAGCGTCTCTAGCCACAACAGCCAACGCGTCATGACGGCGCCGCGCAATCCTACCCTGCCGGAGATGCTGCTGCACCACACAGACATGTCGAATCCGCTCGCGGCTATTGTGTCATCTATACTGCGGCAGTACGACATTACGCACATTGACTCGCTGTGCGGCGTGTTTCTCCTGGCATATAGACTTTTACGGGCAAGTATCCCCGTCAGTTGTACACGTGCTGGGCAGCCATTACTAACCTGCTTGCAGTGGCGCTACTACCCGTCGGCCGATTCCATGGCCGACGTGCCCGCGATCATGCGTCCGACGCCGGCGCAAATCACGATATCGCACCCCAAGAGCCTTGACTTCATCCCGTTCCCCGCGTTGCGCAACTATTTGTGCCTCAACCAGAACAAGGACGCGCGGCACTCGGTGGACCTATACCTGCGTTCGCTGCGCCTGGTGCTGCCGCCGGGCCAGAGCCTGCTGACCAAGACGGAGCGCGGGTGCGTCGAACTGAATCCGCAATTTGAGATGATGGCGTCGGACGTGCGGAACTGGGACATGGGGCCGCCGTGGTCAGAGTATTTTCCAGAGCTGCGGCAGTTTCTATATTAAGTGTGGGAGTCGGGCATGAGTTATTACAGCACCCTGCTGGACAATGAACAGTTTTCATATTGAGCGTGGGGGTGGGGTGCGATATTACGGCATATTTCTGGACAACGGGGACGGCACGGGCTATTCATTATTTCAAGACGGTTTTGTTGGTGGCGTTTTCGGGGATTTTCCAATGTCTGCATGGTTCTGGGTTGGGTATCACAAAGCCGTGACATTGACGACGGTTTTTGTCACTATGTATATATCCTGGCTGACATTTTCGCACATTCAAGTTTCTGAGTATTTTTGATAGCAATAAATCCTTTAGACAAGAATCTGACTCGCTGTCGAGGATTGGCTATTGATTTACACTGCCTGATTGACGTGCAAAGGTGTCCCACGACATTACATACATACGTCATGCTTGCGATGCAGCCTTTATTAGTAGACTGTCCTTTCTATTCATAATACGCTTTCAAAGCCCGGTAGATGACGTTGGAATGCTCACCTGCCCGAATAAGCAAGAAAGCAACGTAGTCACCCCTTCCGCATGAAGCTGCCACGTCGAGCGCCACAAGCCAGCAAGCGGCGGCGCCACACTTTAATACCAGTCAGTTCATGTATGCTAATAATTAAGTTAAGTTGGAGCGCGCCGCGACTAAAAAGCTTCTTTGTTACCTACGCGACGAGTACCCTTTCCCTTGTACCACCTGGGACAGATTCCCTACTGCAACCCTCCTCGCGCCCTGTGTTTTTTTTTTTTTTTGATCTATTCTATATTCTTGTGACCATTCTTCTTCCTTTCTTTCCTAATGAATTTCTCTCGCGTCATCACAGCCACCCCCCTAGGCACACCCTTTACAGCCTCCCACACACACCCCGCTTTGCTGTGCCGATTTGCAAGGGGCCGGCCGACGGTCGCAAAGCCACACACCACTAGTTATCTCACACCCAACCACCACCACTACCCTCACGGGCATTCTTTTCTTCTTTCCCCTTCTTCGGCGACACGCGACCTGCTGTGACAAAGCGCACCGCAACAAAAAAGTGACGGCGGATGTATCGTCGTCTGATATTTTACGCGCTGGACGACTTTGCGGCCCCAACGACTGGCTTGCACCACCTGCGATAGTAGCTACCTAGAGCTCCAGCTCCTCCTACCACACAACACGCGACACAATCGCCGCCGACAGCCAACAACCGACACGCACCATGGCGCTCATTACAGGCAAAACCATAATCACCTCCGTCTCCCTCTTCCACCTCACCATGGCCTACTTTATGCTCTTCAACCCGCACACCGTCGACGACCAGATCCTCGTCTACATTCTCGGCCGCAGCATGGGATTGGTACGCGCCCCTCTCCCTCCCTTCGCACAGTATCACCAGATACAAACCCTCTTCCTCCCACATGTTGGCGCGCGCATTACTAAATCGTATGACAGCCACCGGCCCGCGGCCTCGACTCGCCCTCCCCTGCCCTCGCCTTTCTCGGCGTCGTCCTCGCCTTACTGGGTTTGAGCGACCTCGTCTCCCTCTCCATGCCCGAGGAGCTGGGCGCGCTCTACTACTGGGGCACCCAAGGTAAATCTTTGCTTTTTATTTTTCCTCGCTTAGCTTGCGTTTATTTCTTTATGATTAGTCCTTGCTTTGCTGTCTCGCTCACCACCAGCAGAAACGAAAAAAAAAAAAAAAAAAAAAGCTAACACATCGAAACCACAGCACCCGTTAGATTCATCTTCTCCATGAGCCTCGTCTTTTACAGCTACACCTTTGGACCGACGGGCCCCTTGGGCGTCTACACAAACGGCATCAGCCGTAAACCGGGCTTCTTTGGCGGCGGGGGCGGCTCTGCGACCGACGGCCTCAAGAACCGTGTCATCTTCACCTTTGTCTTCATCGAAATGGTCGCGTGGTTCTGGCTTTGGGTCACGCTGCGCGAGGAGCGCGTGGGCGTCGTGGAGAGACTGCGGAAGCAGCAAGAACGCAACGTCCGGTGAATGACAAGAGTAGCCGTGTGTGTGTATGTGTGTGCAAATGGGAGAGAGAGAGAGCAAATAGACACGGGAACGACGGGTGTTATGACGCAGTGCAAAACGGAACGAAGACGAGGAAACACTTTGTATACTAATGTAGCAATAATGAGAAACGAGTAATGGTGGGAGGTCCCCGAGGTTTCCATTCGGCACCGCTTTGGTGTCGCGGCAATTACTGAGACGTGTGCGACTTGACGGTACTCATCTATTCGGTACTGGGCGCTTGCATTCCCCTCTTTCTCTTCTCTTGCTAAACGCAGCACATGTGCGACGACGACTTATTCCGAGCGCTTTTTTTTCTCTTTTTCTTTTAAAACAGCTGTGCCCCGATCAAGATGATGGTTTTCGCTCCCATCTCAAACCGTGCTGTCCATACATTCGACACAAGCATTACAACCCCCGAGGCAGAACCAACCTGCAACGACTCTTGTTCTTCGGCCGAAGACCAGACAACAGAAAAACAAAAAGCACTCTCGCTACTCGAAACATGTGGTGCTATATCGTCCCTTTTGCGCCGCCGCCGCCGCCGCCGCCTCCTCCTCCGCCCATTGCGTTCGTAATCCCCGTCTACCCCGCCCCGACCGCGGTCTACGCCTCGGCGCCCTCGTCCAAAACGCACTGCACTACTCGCTGGAGGGACGGAACGACGCGCGACTGCTGTACCACTCGCTGGTCAGGCTACACCTCGTATCCGTGGTGGTAGAAAAGTCTCCCCCAAGCGGCCTTGACCTTGGCCACCGTCTCGTGTTTGAGCCTCTGCGTTGCCCTCCTACGATTATATATACACATACATACAAGTCGAAGGATACCCTCTGGAGGATGAGTAGGAGGAGGAGGAGGAGGAGGAGAAGGCTTGTGACGCATGACACTGCTTCGTCGCTGGTGAAGATTTGGGGGGAAATGGGCCTGTACATGCTCGTGCATATGTGCTTACACCAGCTGGTATGGTGTATTGGACGTCGGATGCCGGCTCTTGGGAAGAGGGAGAATTGGCTTTAACTTACACAGGCTTGTCGTAAATGTCATGGAGTTTTTGTCAGCAACGTTGAAATTTTTCTATGCAGTTTATTCATTTCATTCAACTGGTATTCCTTCTACAAGCAATGAGGGAAGCAGTCACGTCTTGATAACATGATTTGCTGCATTCGGGCTCGTGTACATGCTGCTTTGTCAGAAATATGATTGCAGCACATCTTGTCCATTTTTTCCAACGAGTGTCTGAATACAAAGTCGACGGATTAAAGCTCGTTGCCCATGGTAAAAAGCCAGTTCTGAAACAGAAAGACGGCAGTTTCATTTTTCACTGGCGCTTGTGCGTCCAATGTCCAGTCTCGTGTGACTGTTTGAGGTAAATGGATAACTTATTCCGCGGGAATGGATAGTCGGCGCTTTAAATTGTGGCACTTGTCCCACCTGTACGACGGACCCTTTTCTTTTCTCTCTTTCTCTTGTTTAGGGATTTTCTTCCTTGCAGACAGTTCATAAGAAGTCTTGAACGCCTCCGTTGAGTATGAAAGGCAGCGTTGTCAAGGCGCAAATGCGTCGTGGGCCTAGCGCATCAAACCGACAAGCCCTTCAACGGGTGCTAACGACTCGGTAGCTGACCAGGGATACTTTTTCCTTTTTTTTTCCCCATCGGAATAAATCCTTTTTAGTCTCATGCACATATAACATCAAGACTTAGCATGTACAGCACAGATAAATCGGTTTGGGCGAGGACGATGCCGAGCTCGAGTTCTCGGATCCTCGGGCTTGTTCCATTGGTGGCCAATAGTGGCCTCCAAAGTTAACGGTGACGCATAACGCTATTCCTAGACGGGGTGCGTGAATGTCGAGGAGATTCGGAGACTATTCTTTTAAAAAAAAATTAAAGAAAAAGTCTACAGATTTTTTATGTAGTCGGGCTAAAGATATCCATTGGTGAATAATAAAAAGGCCAATGTTCCGGGACATCGAGGGCAGCACGGATGAGGCTCGAGGTTCCGCGTCACTCTCACTTGCATCACGGACCTGATGAAAAGAACAGCCCCCAACAAAACCAAGCCTTGCCAAGAATTAGTGGGTAAAAAGTCCACTAGCTAGTTATAGCTCCAGCTGGTTGTTGGCAAGCTTCAAAAAATGCTATTGCCGGTTTTTCAGAGTGCTTTTTCTGCGGACCTTGGACCCAGCCCCCGGACCATTTGCCACGCTTTGCTGAAAGAGAAGACCGTCATCGTCATCGATCGCGCATCAACAAGCGAAAGTTCTGGGGCCTCTCAGCTATTCGCCCCTCGATTGCACCGCAAAAATCCGGTTTCACATTGTTACGCGGCCCGGAGGCCTATTAGGTCCCCATTACCTTATTGAATAAGTCATAATATAAACCGCCCCTAGTACCTCTCTCGCTGCCGGTTTGCATTGGCCCTTCTCCCAAACATCATCAAATAATTAAATACATCGAATTAACATCACCATGCATCTGCCTACTTCCCAGCAACTCCTTACCAGCGGCCTCGCCCTGACCAACGTCTTTGGTACATCCTCTCCATTTCTTTCAATTCCACAATCATCCCGTTACTGACAACATCTCTTGTAGCTGGCGACTCCGTCTCCAAGGGCAAGGTCCTCGACTACGCCGTCGAGAAATGCATCGATTCGGACGGCAACGTCCGCTGCTCCAAGCCCTTCCCTGTCAAAGTGGACGGCTGCTATCACCTGTCGTGGACCACCGACGGCACTCTTTCCCACACCACGGTCGAGGTGCGCGACGCCGGCTCCGGCGAGATTGTCTACTACCGCGACACAAACGGCAACTGGAAGCCCGAGAAGAACGAGCTCGTCTACCTGGACTTCAAGCCCAAGGTCTGGAAGACGGGCAACGACACGGTCGAGTACGAGGTGACGAGCTGCGAGAATAATGAATTGTAAAAGAGCAATAACCAAGGGGGACAAAGAATACAGGGCATTGGATACGAAAATCAATACCTGATATCATGATATACATAGATATTGGCAACAGCTCCGTAATAATCAAATAGCGTATACTTGTACATGATACAACTGCTAATACATTGCTTTCTTCTTCAAATTCAAGTCTACAGCGCGCGCTTTGCATAATCCATTCCATGTATAGATTGCAGCATTCTTTAGCTGCAAATCAGCCCGTAACTCAATAAGTCTGAAACAAGTGGGTATAGTCGGTTCCAGCATAAATAAAACGTCAAAAGGTCGACGAAAAAGAAAAAGGGGAAAAGAAATGAAGAAAAAGAAGATATCAAAAGATATCAAAAGAAGAAAGTAGAAAGAAAAATGGTAAAAGAAATGCGCAATGCAAATGCGAATGCGAATCGTCAACAGAGCACATTACTTGACCCCAACAGCCGGATGTGCATCGTCCAGATCCAACGCAGACGGCAACTCGTCATCTTCGATAATCTGCTCCTCCACAATCTCACCTGGTCCCCCCACAATCGGATTAAACGCCTCCACCTCTTCAATCTCCTCGTCTTCTTCCACAACGCGATCCTCATCCTCTTCCTGAATTTCCGGAATAGCCACGTCGGTGGATCTTCGCATGCCAGAGCCGCTACCACTGCGCGAGTGCGACCCCGCGCTCGACGTGCGCGATGAAGACGAAATCGTCGGCAAGTTCAGGCTCGGCCCTTTAAAAAGGTTTCTCTTGCGCTTCGCAAATTGCACGCCCCCGGCAAACGGGTTCGGCGACCCAGGCGCGCGGCTGCTGCTGCTGCCGCCCGGCATGCCCTCATTATACAGCTGCAGCGGGGCTGGCGCAGGCGAGCCGCGGACGAGACGAATGTTGGAGGGGAATGCGTGTGAAGTTGGTGTGGCGGGAAGCACCTTGACCGAATGGTGCGGCGAGTGCGTCCGGCCGAGCGGCGTCTTGGATGCTGACACGGATCTAGTGGAACTAGTCGAGGAAGCCTTGGAGTGTGTGTGGTGGTGGTGGTGCAGGGAGCGTACCGACGAGACAGACGAAGACGTCGATTTACGGCCCCGCAGGCCAGCAGATGATCGACGCACTGTCGACCGAGGCGTCATGGGCGCGGGTGAAATAGATTGTCGCTTGTACGAATGTGAGTTGCTGCTCGAAACACGCGGTCGATGTGGGTGCGAGGGCGTCAGGCTACTCGTGGTGCTGCTCCTAGACAGCACCCGACGACCTGGCGAAGCTGCCTTGCCATAGTGCCCATTGGCCACCACGCCCTTGGGCAGCGGCGCCGTGCCGTGGGAGCCCGCGCCGCTCGTCGAGTTTGGATACTTGCTCGTCTGCGGACGAGGGCTCACATCCTTTTCCGTGTTCTTTCGTTCCTTGTTGTGAAGGTCAGGCGTGCTCCTACTCGCGTGACGTTCGTGGCCCTTGCGACGCACTTTGGCATTCTCCTTGAACCAGTGCGTCCAGTGCTTCCAGTGGGCCATGATGCTGGGCTTCTTCTTCCACTTGGATATGCCGTTGGCCTTGCCGTTGCTCATTTCTCCAGGGCTCGGCTGGGCTCTGCTGTTGAGGGAGTCAGCTGTTGTGATGAGATGCAGTGTTGATCCGCGTGACCTTGCACTGCGGATCACGCCTTCCTTGGGCGGCGGTATAGGTCGATAATGAGAAGTTGACACGGACCGGATAGACTGATTATCGGCTGGTCGCGCAGACTCGCCTCCGCTCGCCGAGCCATTCTCCCGAGCCACTTCAGTAAGCTCTGGGAGGTCTGTTATCGTAATGTCGTAGTATCCTGCGCTTCGTCTGTCGCTGCGGCCGCGTCGTTGCGAGTATTGGTCTCCGATTCGAATAAACTGGGAAGTGAGACCAGAATCCTCGTCAACATCTTGTAGAGTCGGGGCTAGGCGCTCAAGCCGGCTGGATGCGGCCGACAGACGGCGCAGACTTCGCTCAGTCTCCTTTTCTCGACGCTTGATTTCGCGCCGCTTCATTTTGCGCTCCTCTTTTTCCAGCAATAATATCCACCATCCAGTCAGCGCATCGCATCGCTGCGACAGAACGCTCTCAATCACCGCGTCAATGTCCACGCCGGCACTTCTCATTCGTTGCAGACAGTCCTTTTCTAAAGGCGAGGTGAATGGAGGCTGTGGCACGATTTCGAGGATAGCTTGCTGAGCTGGGGCATGTTCGGCCAGAAATGGGTGAGCCAATATCTCTGGCAAGCTGGGTCGCAAAATCGGTCGTTTTGAAAGGAGCGACTTGATCAGCGCCACGGCATCGGGCGACAAGTGGTCCGGATACTTTGGTTCCTGGCCAAGAATTCGTGATCGCGTGACATTGTCGTCGTCGTCGTCGAATGGCAGCTCGCCACAGAGCAGCGAGTAGAGAATAATGCCCAAACTCCAGACGTCGACCTTTTCACCAGCATACTTTTCGCCCTTGAGCATTTCGGGGGCCGAGTAGCATATCGTTCCGCAAAAGGTCTGAAGGTGGTTCACCCTGCCCTCGTATTCTCGTGTGAAGCCAAAATCTACCAACTTGACATTCTCGTGCCTATCAAAGAGTATGTTCTCGAGTTTGAGATCGCGATGCACGCAAGACTGCAGGTGGACGTAACTAACGGCGCCGACGAGCTGGGCAAAAATCTTTTGCACCTTGTCGATAGCGAGCGGGCCGTGGTCGAGGAGATAGTTGTACAGCTCGTCGCCTGTAGTACATTAGCATGCGGATCCGCCGTTGTCGCGTGGCACAGCTTACCAGAGCAGTATTCCAGAACAAGCCATACCAGGTTCTCTGTGACTATGACTTCGTAGAGGCGGGCAATATGTGGATGGACAAACTGTCGGTGGTGGTGGATTTCGCGGGCGAGATTCGAGTCGCTCTTGTTGGCCGACTTGAGAACAACCTGTACGGACATCAGCAAGGGCGACAGGGGTAGGCAGCGCAAAGAGAGAGCAGCGCACCTTGGAGCCATTGGTGAGCTTGTGGGTGGCTAGGTAGACTTTTCCGAAAGAGCCTTTACCAATCAAACGACCAAGAGTATAGTTTCCGACCGACTTGAGATCGCTGCTCGAGAATTCGCTGGAGGCTGGTTAGCGGGCAGGGTCGAGGCGACGTCGCGAAAGGGTGAGTATTGACTTGAGCAGCTCCTGGTAGGAATTCGCGAGCTAGAGAAGGCAAAGAGAAGTGAGAAGTCAGCATTATCGACTCGATTTGCGTTAACGAATAGGCTTGGCCTGTCTGGGGCGCATGCAGCACCGCCAAAACAAACAAGAAAAAGGCAAAGCAGTCACAGGAGTGGGCGCAAGTGACGTACCTTGGTCCTACGGCCCTGGTGGTCGGGCTTGCCTTTGGCGGCCGCCTGCATTGCGGTGCAGTCGATTCACGACGCCAATGTACTCGGGCAGCGTCAAATCGAAGGGAAACGCGTCGCCGCCGTTGTGGATGGAGAATTGAGATTGAGGATCGGACGCGCGGGAGATGGTGGTGGTGGGCGCGTTTAACCCTTTCTTTGCGCCGGGCAGGGGTATGTATAGTGGCGTGAGGATGCTGTTACCGGACTGCAGCGGACTGGATTAGAAAATGAAGCCGGTCTGCCCATCCAAGGAAAAGAGGATTAATGCTGAACAAGCAAGAAAAGGAATGGACGCCGTAGATCAGGCTGGATGGGGAGAGGCAGAGGGAGGGAAAGACAAGAGACAAGGCCTCCGCGGGTGTTTGACGATGAACTAGAAGGACTAGTTGGAAGAGCGGTGGGACATTGCGGCCAGCCAAGCAAGTCCATGCCAGGGCTGTTTTACAAGGAAATCCCGCGCAAAGGGCCTATTTTTCACTTTCCATCTATTTCATCTATTGACCTAATACTTAGTATTTTTAGCTCTTTTTCTGCAGATTTTGGCGTATCAAAACAGCCTGCAAACGCGTCAGCCAGTATAATCAAAGTTTAATCCATGGCGTCACAATGCCTCGTCAGGCAGCCTCAGGCTATATCAGGCACTGATTTCAACCTCTCTCACCTTCCTCTCCTCCTGCCCAAGTCCATCATTATACACCAATGACCTCATTTGCACCTGATATTATCTTCTCAATATTATTATGTTCAACTGTTCCGTCTTTATTCATTACAATTCCAGTTTCCAACGTTTCAGCTTTTCTCTTCTTATCGTCAACTCCCCATTCAATCCAATAACTAGAGCAGCAACACTATGCAGGACCTAGACGCCATGCAATGAAGCAAGTGTACAAAATCATCGAGAAAAACAATTCCCTATGCAGTGGCCTCACTATTTACTAATACAGCCCTCCTCTTTGAACGCCCGGGTAGCATACCCAAAAATAAAAGGGGGGAGGGAAACCAAATCACCGCTTTCGCGTATCCTTACCCTTCTTCTTCGCCTTCTTTCTATCCCTAGGCAGATCCAGCTTAGTGTACCGCAGCGCTTCCCGCATAAACGCCAGCATAAACTCGTCAATCGTCCCTATCCGCTCCCCGTACGCATTAAGCTCCACCTCCACCACTTGCCCGTCCTCGCCAAACTCCACGTCCACCTTGTCCAGCGGCGTTCCTTGCCGTGCCGTCGAGGCTCCCGACGCTTGGCCGCTCGCCTTTTCCGTGAAATCAGCATCGTCGTCGTGTATTTCCTTTTCGGCTACACGAGCGGCCGCCACATCTTCTCGATCTTCGGCCTGCTCCAGCGCTCTGCCCACCGTGCGCTGATCACGGCTGGTGTCTGGACCGCCGAGCACACGATCCAAAGCAGCATCCGCCGCAGACACCCCTTCGCTTGTGCTGTCGACCTTGTCCGCCAATACATCCTTGATGGACAGTTTATTGAAGTAGTCCGTAGTAAACTCTCCCTCTTGGATGACAACATCGTCTAGCATCTGCTTCTGCGACGCCTTGCGCAGGATATTGGCCTCAATCGTGTGCTCGCTGACCAGTCGGTAAATGTGCACATCTCGCGTCTGGCCAATGCGATGACATCGATCCTGGCACTGCTTGTCCATGGCTGGGTTCCAATCCTGGTCGTAGAAGATGACCGTGTCCGCACCAGTCAGATTGATGCCCAGTCCACCGGATCGTGTCGATAGAATAAAGCACAAGATGCGTGGGTCGCGGTTGAATCGATCAGTCAGAATCTGGCGTTGCTCAACCTTGGTTGCACCATCCAGTCGTAGGTATTTATGTCCGTGGATGTTTAGAAACTGCTCTAGAATATCCAGTACCTTTGTCATTTGCGTGAAGATGAGCGCACGGTGGCCTCCAGACTGCAGCTTGCGCAGAAGCTTGTCGAGAGCTTGCAACTTTCCGCAATCATATTGGAGTAGCCGCTTGTCTGGGAATTGGATTGTATGCCGCATTCTTGCTTCGTGCCACGGGTCCGGCGGCGTCTGCTTTGGCAAAAATGGTGCCCAACGCACAGGTGCAGACAGCTTCAAGTCCTCGTCAGTAAAGCGCACGGCAGCCTTGCGACCTAGCAAGACTTCGTTCATGTCTCTGGTCACCACTGCTGGCGTCACGCATGTGAACTTTTCAATCAGTAGCTTGTACTCATCTGCACGCTCATCCAGGCTAGGCGTAAGTGCATTGATATATGACGACTCATCCTCGAACCAGCGCATGATGAACTTAGATAGCTTTGGGCGAGGTCGACAAGGTCGTTTATGCGCATCCATTGTCAGCATCTGTACCAAGTTGGATCCATATATGGGCTTCTGCTGGCGCCGAAGCGCATTGACATAAACTGAATGCTGCAGTTCCTCGAATCTGCCCCAGCGCGAAGCGCTCTCTAGATAGCCCACAGTGGATGCCACCGTCAAGGGATCCAAGTCCGGATATGCAAGCTGTGCCCGAACACGCTGCGCTTCTTTCATATCAATCATGATGCGGTACGAGCTGAGCTGAGCAATACGATCACAGGCAGCACTCGACTGCGACTCATGCTTCGTCGGCACTAGGTTGAGGAAACCAAGGTCAACTTTACGCATGGGATTGTCTTTCAATAGATTTCGCTGCACACGCTGCTCTGTCACTTGATACTCTGCCGGTACTGAGCTTCTTTGGCGAAACGACGTCATAATCGGCCGGTCGATGAACAGATCCGGATGATTGCACACTTTGCGCAGTTGCATCAGGCAGTTGATGATGGACAGGTAGTTGCCAGACGACAGTGTTTCCTTCGTATCGGATCGGGAAAGGAAGCCGTCATATAATTCACGTTGACGCTTCGAAAGTCGGCAGAATTCAACGTGCTCATACTTGGCTGGCATCTGCTTCTCCACATCGGCTTTCAACCGCCGCAGAAGATATGGTCGTAGGACCTTATGGAGCTTGGAGATGATAGCCTTGGCTTCCTCGTCCATCTGCTCGCGCCCACTCTCCAGGATCTGAGATTCAGGCTTGTGAAACCACTCGTGGAACTCTTGAAGGTCCGCAAACCCGCCCTCGCCGTTTTGCGCAGGCATGAGGAAAAAGAGTAGTGACCAAAGCTCTGTTAGGTTGTTCTGGAGTGGCGTGCCAGTGAGCAACAATCGAGCTCGGGTATTAAAGCCGAGCAAAGTCTGCCATCGCTGTGACTTGAAGTTCTTGATGTTGTGCGCTTCGTCTAGAATCATGTAATGCCATCGCCGACGTTTAAATACTTGCTGGTCCTGGAGCACCAGCTGGTACGAGGTGATGCACACGTTCCATACATCATCGTTATTCCATCCCTGTCGCTTTCTCTTTCTTTCGTCTTGGGTACCGTAGTAGGCGAGAATTTTGAATCCAGGGCACCACTTTTTGAATTCCATCTCCCAGTTGAGCATGACACTGGTGGGCACAATAACAAGATGCGGTCCCCAAACTTCATGTTGACCGGCCAGATGAGCCAGAAGAGCAATTGTCTGAATCGTCTTGCCTAGACCCATTTCATCTGCCAGGATACCATTCGTGTGGTTGGCATACAGTCCTGCGAGCCAGTCCAGCCCATCTCGCTGGTACTCTCGCAGGGTACCTCGCAACAGGAATGGTACCTCAGTCTTGTTTGTCGATTGTTTGCTGGGAGATTCCGATCTGGTCTCATCCACTGTGCTCTTGTTTGGCACAAGCGCCGAAAGCGATTCCACTTCGGAAGCCTTGGCATTGGTCGTCCCTGGCGACTGCTTTGGCTGCGAGGTCCGCGGGTTCGAGATCTCATCAGTCTCGGGGCTCGCGTAATTCTGCTCAAGATCTTCCTCTCCATCTACATCCACCATTGTTTCAATATCCTCCTCTGGTTGCGCTGCCACTGGTACAGCCTCTGCTTCCACCGGGTCTTCGTCCAAGTCCATCGCATCAGCTTCAACTGGGCTCGTAGGCAGGTCTTCTTCATCGTTGTGTTCGCCGTTCACCAAGCCCAAAATCTCGCTCTTTTCAACTGGCTGCTCTTCGGTAGGCTGGTTCTCGACTGGCTGCACTTCGGCTTTTTCGAACGCATCCGGGTGTTGTATCAGAGTGACTTCGTCGTCGTCATCGAACGCATCGCTCAAAACAGACTGTTCCTGCTCAGCGTCGACTGTCAAAGCTGGTTGGTAATCGTCATCTGCAGCTATGAGTGCTTCGCTATCGACTTCTTGCTCAAACTTCTTAAGCTCCGACTTGTCAAACAAGAGTCCCAGCATGCCCCCAACGTCATCTTCAGATACTTCTTCCTCCGAATCGCCACTGCCAGCAGCTTCGCCCATGTCACTGGACCCTAGGTCATCATCCATATCAATCGATTCGTCAGTCGTCTCGGCACCAGCGTCAGTTGTTTCTGCACCAAGTTGTGTCGTCGCAGCGTCGGTGGGGGCATCAGTAGGCGCGTCTGTGGCATCTTCGTTGCTACCCAAGTCTAAGTCGGGAATATTGGCGTATTTCAAGCGCAATTGCTCTTGCGTCAGTCCCTCATCCGCAGCATCCTTGACATCCTCGCCGTCCTCGTCTTCCGAAGATGACATGACATCGCTATCTTCGTCAGAGTCATTTTCGCTACCTTCGTCGGATGCTAGATCAGAGTCACCCTGCTCCAGGGCGCTGATGTCGTCGCTCATATCATCGCTGAGATCATCAAAACCGTCATCGTCAGACAGCGGCTCCGAGTCAAGACCAGCTCGCCGAGCTTGAAGCTTCTGCTCAGAGAGATTTACTGCTTCGTTTAAAGCAGCTTTGACTCGCTTCTGTTCTTCAACTTCCCATTCTTCGAGGCGCTGTTTGTTAACGTAGGCGCGCACATTCTCCCAGGTACCGGTCATAGCTTTCAAGACTTGTTTGTATCGGGCTAGGCATAGTTCTCGGGCTTCCGCCTCCAATTGCTCTGCTGACTTCGGCTGACGTCGTATCCATTCATCGCGGCAGGCTTCTGCAAGCTTTTTAGCGACAAATCTATGCCGCTGCTGTTCTGCCACAAGCAGCTTCCGGAAATTTGCAACGGCTTTTACTAGGTGATCTTGACGGGCCCACTGCTTAGGAACATCGTCGTCTCCTTCTGGCGCGAACAATGAGCAGCGGCCGGGCGCAAGTAAGCCACCGGGTTTTGTTTCGTCTTCGATTCTCATGACAATTCTGGCATCTCTTAGAGCCAGCTCGTCTGTATAGTATGGGCCATCCTCGGAGGCTTGTAGGCCGCCTTCCTCAACTGGAAGACCACCAGCACGCGCCCAAAAATCTTCAAAGCTGGCGCCGAGCTTGGGTCGTTTTGGTACTTGACCAGGGTGTACCAATGGTATTTCTCCGGAGCCAAGAGCACGCAAAACGCTCCGGGGCGATCGTTTCAGAGCGATTCCATCGTTAATATCGGTATCGGCGTGTCGAGATGATCGGGTCGGTCGTGTGGAGTGACGTGTGTAAACTGGGGGAGGAGAAGGCGAGCGCCTTCGAGCCCGTGTCGCGGATTTTGGTGTTGCAGCTGATTTCTTGGCTGATAATTTTGATGAAGAGTTTGGAGCAGGCTGTGAGGTTGAGGATTTGCGAGCCTGGCGCGAAACAGGAGTTGCTGCTGCTATTCGCGATGAACGTGATGACGCTGGTCGTTCCCCCTTTTTGGGCGTCTTGGTCTGTCCACCAGAAGAACCTCTAGTTGTGCGTCTTTTAGCTGGCGGTTGCAGGTCCAAGGGAAGCAGGTTGATGCGCCCAGACTTGCGACGGCCGTTCTCTGTGAAGGACGTAGGTCCGTCGGCAGCGGCCTGCTTCCAAGGTGGAGATATCGGTTTTGGCTTTCGTGCACTGGATGTCGGCGTCGTATCTCGAGTTCTCTGACGCTTGGCCGGGCGTTCGGAGTCGTCGCGGTCGTAATTTTCAGCATCGTGTCCGTTTGGGGCCAGGGCCGCGTTCTCGGGATGGTGTCCATTTGTTTGAACGACGACAGAACCGCCGTTCGACAGTCGTTTGCCTGACTGCGGTTCATGAACGCCGTTCTGCTCTGCTTTGAGGTCGGGGTGATCCTCACGGAGCTCAGGCTTGCGTGGCGACGCGGTGTCGGCCATGCTCACGACACGGGGCCAGGCAGAGTGGGAGGCGTTGAGTTCCGCGCGGATGGCATTTATTGCAGAGCTTCAAAATCTACAGATGTGTGGTGTATCTCCGAGGTCCTGCACAAAGTCTGCCCATGATTTGCGTTCCATAGGCGGCGTAGAACCTCAATTCTGCTGGTCGGCGATGACGCGGATAAAACTTTTTGGCGTGATGATGATGGTTCAGTGCTTGCCAGAACGCGCTGCACCAAGTTGGAGACGAGCGTATTCTAGTGGCAACCCCCCTAAAAGACAAGGTAGATAGGCGACAACCAGAAAGTGTTGGTGGGGCTTTCAATGGCAGCATAGCTTGGGGGCAAACAGCTGCCATATTTATTAATTTGTTAAAGGTGCACCCAATGAAGAGGGTCGAAGAATGGTGAAAAAATGGGCAAGATTCACCACTGACATTTGATGTCGTCAAGACACTTTGATTTCTGCTTTTTTTTTTGTACTGCTCCAGCATTGCCATTCTTGCTGTAGGTGAAGCAAGTCCCAACCTGGTTAGCTAGTAGTGTCGCGCGACTTTGTCATGTCTGCCTCAGGCACCAGTTCTTACACAGAACCTCAACACCAAGCCGACCTACGCTCGACAACTTCTCTGGCAAATGATTGATTCCAGAGCTAATTGGTCGCCGCAACGCATTTAATTCGCTCAAGGTGCGTCGCTAGATTGCTTTACTTGACTGCATTGTGCACTGATAATTAACTTCGAGGCCCGGCCGCAGATGCTTCCCCAACGAATTGTGCGCTCCTCGGCCCTGCGCAACAGCCTCGCCGCTGCCCGCCGCGCACCCATCATCCAGCGCAGAGCTTACCTACCGACGCACTACGCCGACAAGAAGATTCTCGATGAGAAATATCCAGACCCCCACACGATGACCGCGGCCGAAGACCCCGGCATGGTCAGTTGAATCGACTCAGCGATAACTGGTGCACCTCCGTTAACGTTGTATAGAATGGCGGCTACATCAACCCTCCCCGCGTCAAGCGACAGCACCGCGATCCGTATGCTCAATGGTGGGATCCTCAGGAGCGCCGAAACTTTGGTGAGCCGGTCCACGAAGATAACGATGTGCTCGGCATCTTCTCGCCTTGGGATTACACCTGGACCACAACCGGCCCGGGCCTCATCATGATCAGCACCTTTGTCGCTACTTTCCTCAGTGTTTGCGGACTCGTCTATCTCAACTACCCCGACAGGCCTTCGTTTCCCCGTGAATTTGAGGGTGGTCTGGAGAAGGAGCTTGGTGGGCCTGGTGCCGTGAGAGTAGGTTCCCAAATAATTGCTACGGCCTCTCCGAACGCCGCTAATCTTCTTCCTAGGCACGCATGGACGGAGACGAGGAGCCCTGAACATCACAATAAAGACTAAATTGAAGTTTCTTTTGTACATAAACAGGCATAGTATCAGTCGGGAGGAAGGACAGTTGGTTGAGTTTCTTGTCGTTCGACTTTCTGGTCTTCACGGAGCGCCACGAGGCTTAGAGTCGTTGAAATAGCATACTACGGGTATGGCTGTATAACATGAGTCTAATTTTCTTCACAAAAGTGGAAGTCCTTCGAAAATACCTACTGTGCCGTGGCTTTTCATGCTAATGGGCGCAGAGAAGTATGTTCAAGCTTCAATACTTTGCTATTGTAGATGGTGCAGGAGGATCATGTTTAAATAACATGGCTAAAACCTGCCAACTTTCTGGCAGCTGGCAGTGCGTTTGGCGAGCTGCTGACCACCAACACTGGTGCCAGCATACTTCACCAGGCAACGACAACGAATCTTCTTCCCTATAGCCATGCTCTTACAGAGGAAATTGGCATCGGAGATCTTTCCCTTCTGCTTAACATGCCATCTTTTGCTAAAGCTGTCTGCTTGAAGCACTCGTTTGTCTGGCAGTGGCGGTCCGCCGCACTCTCCATTCGGTGCGTCTACTCCTGCTGCAGTTAGTTCTCGCTTCCCAACCCGCGCCATCGGTTGCCGTGGCATTCCAGCTGATCGTGTGTCGATTCTGACTCTGCTCTTGCAAGTGGCTGACTAAGTTTTGCTCTTTTTATGCAGTCTGCCCTGATGTTGACGCCAGCTCGGGCGATTTTATTCGTACAATATTCACAGAAGCTCATCGACACTCTCGGCATCACCTTCGGCTATATCTCTGTCTTGAGCATCATCTTTGGCAAACACTTTCAACATGCGCTATGAAGATTGGGATGTGCTTCTGTTCCCATGCGATGGCCAAGTCCCGCTAAAGGAATTCAGAGTAGCCTGCCATGTGGTTCACGACGATGGTAACGCGTCGGCTCGTCGAATCTCTACTTGGCTAATAACCTTCTAGAGCTTTCACACGTTAACGGCTCCCCTGGACTACCGACTGTCTGTTGTTTTGTTCCCAGTTTACCCCCTGGTGCTCCCTACAAGATGTCGATACACTCTTGGTCGACACCACCGATAAGCCAGTCCACCCGATCATACGGCAAATTCGCCGATCGAGTTGTCTTTGAGGTCCGCCTGTTTGTTGACGGAAGACTTGTGTCGTACGTTATCTCCCTCGAGAGATCAGCCGTTCTCTTCGTACTGACAATGTCCATAGGTCAGCTTCGATGAATCGAGCAGGGCCATGGCCAAATGTCTTAAAAAACTCGTTTGGTACGCTTTCTTCTCGCGGATGTTGCGCCATGCTGATAATGATAGGGTTCTCTGATACCGGAGAACTCCCGCTCAACTTCCCCAATTTTCAACGAGAGCTCCTCGATCAAAGCTACTGGAGTCCAGCTGATGATCTCGGTCGTATCAAAGTCATCATCAGCGAAAGCTATCCGCGGGAGTCCCTCTCTGTGCCTTTCGAAAGACTCAAAAATATTGTAGCATTCTCTTTCCAGCATGCCCCACTCGGTACGACTCGTTTTTCTATACCCCAACTGATTCTAATGCTACAGTAGAGATACTTGAAAGTTCCGCGATTGCGTGGCCAAATAGCGCAATGTGGCGCGCCATGCCATTTACTGCATCATCATGAACCCTGAAGTTTACGACGTCAAATTTGAAATTTGCAACGTGAAATAGACCAATTATAGACCAACTTCACACTAATGACTAGCGCTGCATCAGCGTGGCGGTGAGATTATATCTGATCAATCAGAAGCCAGAGCCTTCCCGGGCCACAGCATCGTGATACTCATAGTTAGTGTGCCTCTATTCTTTCCATCAACAACAGAAGAACACAATAGCATCAGAATAGCCTCGTTAGCCGTGAGACTCCAGGGCTTCCAGCAGAGGCAGCTAACGCGGAAGAGATGGCGGCGGTGGCGGCATCACGGCTCAAGGCGTCAATTAGCAGCCATGCATCCCTCAAAAGCAGATACCTCAAAAGCAGATACCTCAAGTCACAAGGGAGGTCCAGCAAGTAAAATGATACGGTCCGACTACATAGCAAGAGTCAATTGAAAGGCATGTCCGCAAAGCGCATTGTGAATTGGGGCCTATGCTATGTTTTGATTTCTCTAGGCCACTATCCGTATGCCTTTGACGATGGGCCGACTTTCACTCTCGAAGACCAAGGGTCCGCCTCCAGGGCCACTCGCGTCAAGGCTGACCGTGAGCGCCTGTTTATCACTGACAACACGCACCGTCTCGCCCAGATTTTTCCAGTCGACTTCGATGTTGTGGCCCGGCGCCGCATGCCCCGCGCTTTCGGCCCCGCCCCGGTACGGTGGATCGGTATTGATCTCGCGAATGTCGACGCTCGGATAGGGCAGCCAGCCTTCCTTTTGGGGGATCAGAATCAGGGGAATCTCAGCCTCAGTCGCGGGCGTCGACGACGACACGGCATCATTCTCAGCGTCAGTGCATCCGGGAATGACAAAGTGGCCCTTGCGGCGCCCGCCGACGAGCCAGGACTCGGCGCTCGCGGAGACGTCGTAGCTAAACTCGAGGTCATCGGCGCGCGGGCTCTCCGTGTCCCAGATGCGCGTCCATTTGAGGTGCAGGGTTGCGTGTAGGACCTGGTTGAGAAAGACGGTGGGCGTGGCGGCGCTGTCGCTTGCTGCGTGGTTGTTGATGGTGGCGGGGAGGGGCCGTCGGAGACGAATGTCGGCGGTGTGGACAATGGTGAGGGAGGGGACCTCGACGGGGATGAGTATTGAGGAGGACGGTGCGGCCGAGGCGGCGGCGAGGGCGAGGCGCTTGTGTTCTGCTTGCCACTGGTGCAGGCACGCAGCGAGGCGGTGGACTGTGGGGCCGGGGGCGAGGCCGTGAAGGCGCTTCTCCCAGGGGATGTCGTGGAGAAATGAAGTCGACACCGCGCCAAGGAGCGCGGCGCGCTCGAGGTCACGCGGCTGTAGGCTGCGCTTGAGGTCCTTGGCAAGGGAGGTGACGACGGCGCGAACGTAGGGAGCAAGCGAGGCGGCGCGGAGCGCCTCAGAGATAGATATGCGGACGAGGTTGGCGACTTCGGTCTGCAGCTGCGTGTAGTGCAGCTTGAGGTACATGGTCTTGGAGGCGCTAGTGGCTATGCGGGAGTCATTGTTGCGGTGGATTCGGTAGAGGATGCTGGCAGACTGCTTGGGGAAAACGATAACGGGTGGTGCTGCCGCCACCGCCATGCCCGACGTGGCGGAGAAGAGTTCCGAATCAAGGAGCTCACTCTTGTAGAGCCGCAGCGGCCCACTCGTAGCGGTAGTGACGTTGAACCGCGAGAAGAGCGCGTTGTGCTTGAACACGTCCTGGACGTTGACGCCGACGGCGAGAGCCACGGGGACGCTGAATGTCTTGGAGAGGTGGTAGGACTCGTCGACGTCGGTGACGTAGGTGACCTCAACCTTGGCAAATACATCGTCGAGATCGAGCTCTGTGGAGAATGGAAAGCGCATAGTGACGGACGTCTGGGGCGCCATGGCATTGAAGAGGAAGAGGCCCGACTCGGGCGGCTTGGCTAGCTCGAGAGACGAGTCGACGATGATGGCCTCAGTCGTGAGCAGACGCAGGCCTCCTGAGCTGGGCTTGATGCGCACTTCGCAGTGGTTGAGTGTGTTCCACCCCGTGCTGATGGAGAGGTCGAGGCTATTGTTCTTGTCCAGGGACGTATGCTTAGTTGCCTGGAGGTCGACGTCGAGGGCGTCGGCGTGCTGGTAGAGGGTGAGCTCCGGCTGTTTGAAAATGGCTGAGGTAGGCGGCTGGGACGTGTTGACATCTGCGTCGTAGTGGAGGAAGATGCGGCTAGAATGGAGGCCAAAGTGGTTGACTTTGTATTTGCCGGCAATGACAGACTGCCATGGTTTAGCAATGTGCGACAGGTAAAGGGCTGATAGGGAGGCACTTACATTGGTGTACACCGAGAGCTTGTTTTTGCCCGGTCTCAAAACCACAGCACCCTTATTCATGAAAGTTAGGTCCTTGACGGGACCCTCGTCTACGCCAGATACCTTCAGTTGAACGTTGTCCAGAGTAATGTCGTCAGGCAGCAGGCTCCATATGCCAATGGAAACGGCGCACCCATCACGGCCTTCCTCGTATTTTGGCGTTCCTAGAATGTCTATATTTGTAAAGAAGAGGGACAATGGTGACCGAACATCGCTGCGGAGAGAAGATGCCAAGTCGCACAATTTGGCCACAATGCCCTTGATCGGCGAGTCCTCTGATTCCTGTCTGGGTCGCAACTGGCGCGCCGATGAATCCTGGATGCGGGACAGTTCGGCAGCACTCGACATTGTAAGCAATTTCAGTGCAGCCCTCACATATTCTAGGTTGGCGTTGCGCTCGTTCAGACACTGGAGATACATGACTAGCATCGAGAGCTCAATCATGCTCCATCCTGACTCGCCAAAAAACTGGAGTGCCTTGTCAAAGTAGGACTTGGCCGCACCGTACTCCTTTAGGGAAAACTTCAGGACGGCCAAGTCTGCAATTGCAGTCTGTACCGCGCCATGTTGGTCAGCCACTGTGTAGTGACGAAGAGCCTTGTCAGTCATGATTTCATAGAGACGAAAAAAGTCTTGAGAATTATCCATTGCAGACATCAGTAGCTGGCTGCGGATCCCAGCGCTGGTAGGTGTCGTCTCAGCAGTTGGGTTCTTTTCGTTATGCGTTGAATCGTTATCATTGCTATCGTTATCATCGTCATCGAGGTCAATTTCATCCAGTGCCTCAATGCCGGAGTCGTGCACAATAGGCGCTTCATCCCACCCCGCACTCCAACCTCGGATCTTACCCAGTCTCTGCAAAATGCTTCGTGACATCATATACAGCTCTGCGCGACCAGCGGCGAGCTCCTCGATGCCAACTTTGAGAAATTGGCTACTTTGGCCATCGCCGGCTGGTGCTCCGGATGCACGACCAGGGCCTGGGAATCCTGGACTAGAGGGGGCTCTCGGCGATCTTTCATTGAGAGAAGAGTTCCTGGCTGGATGCATCATAGTCTTGGGCTCCGGTATGGAAGCTTTTTGCTCAACCCCATCCGTGGGCGGCAACGATGATGGCGGAATCGGTAGTGCCTTGGTGGCCGTTTGAGCCAGGATTTGCTGTGTCACGGAAAAGGCGAAGGACGAAACCAAGTTGTCAATGACTTGGTACGCCTCGACACTGAACTGCTGCTTGTTCTCTGGGGAGTCCGCTGATAAAGATGTAATGATGTCGTGTCGCATGACGTTTGACAGAGACGGAATAAATTCGAGTGTTCTCCGACAGACTTGCGCAAGTATGATGAGGTTTTCAGTGTCGTCCTCCTTGTGGGGAGTAGCTTTCGCGAGTGGCGCGACGCCGTGAAGAATAGACTCTTGTTGTTCCTTGAGCCGGGAAAGTAGTTGCTCTCTGGTCACGGATGTGTTGGCCTGACGCAACAGCAGTGCAATTTGACGAGAGAAAATATAACATCTAAAGTCAAATACAGAAACCTTATTGGCCAGGATCATGTCGCGGTATGCCTTTTTCGCAGGGCTGATGGGAATATCATCAACATCGACTGCTGATTTGTTGGCAGATTGCATGTCAACAGCCTCTTCGTCATTCGAGGAGCCTGAAGCCTCAGCAAGTGCTTTTCGGGCAATGTTTCTGAGGTCGTCGCTAAATGGCAGCATCGCGCCGCCATGACTCTCAGGCTCACCAATCTCGGCTTGTTCAGCAAGAACCAATTCGAGACCAACATTGAGTTCATCATAGCCAACAAGCGCATCTTCAACCAAACCAACATTTTCGAAACCGAGTGCTAATCCTTCTTTAAGAATGAAGAAGGTGCAAAAGTTCCAGCCCGGCAGCGTGCGTTGCGTGTCCTTCTCCTTGATATCTTCTTCGTATTGTGTCACGCGTTTGTCAAACGAGCTTAGAATCAGATTCTTAAGCTTGTTGACTAGTTCGTTCCATGCTCTCTCAGCATCCCGCTCGGTTTCATTGTACCCTGATGGTACGGCAGGGACAACCCGGGGTAGCATATCGTAGGGGACATCATTGATACCGATGCGTATCTGCGCGATCCTATCGGGTGCACCCTTGCTGGAGCTGTTGAAATCGGAGCGAAACTTTTCCAGCAGGGGCGTCGAGCCTGGCCTCCATCGCGATGTTGTGCTCTTATCTGTGCTGCCTTCAGTCTTGCTAGTGCTGCGCGGTTGCGTGGATGCTGCCGTGTTGGGGATAACAACATGCAGTATTAGCCACTCGTACGCATCATGTTTCTCTTGATTGCTGGCCTTCTTCGAAGAGGTGGTCGGCGGGGTGTGTTGTTTGACCCATTCGCGAACCTCGGAGCGAACGGTAGTCTTGTAGGAATCGTTATCGTCGCATCGAACCAGGAGAACTTTGAGGTAGGGTGTACGGCGCAAACCAGGAATCTGGTGGCGTCGACTTGCTGCACCTTTAACTGCGACAGATTTGATCTCGGTGGCTTCGGTGGTTTCGGTCTGACCACCTACGGTCTGCGTCTGAAAGCCGTCATCTTTCGTGTCGGACACAGCAGGCTGCTTGGGCGGGGCGGACTTCTCGTCTTGGTGCAGCTTGCCGCCGTCCACGAGCTCAATATGCAGGGTATCAATCGAACGCAGTGGCCCCGAATGCGATTGCCAGTGAAGATTGTGCAACGGTAGTCGGGGGATCAGGCCGGGCTTCAGGAGCTCGTAGACATTGTGAGGGTCAAAGTACTCGACTAGGTAGACGGTGAGACGTGGTCTTAGGAACAGCACCCTGCCGGAAAGCGACGACTGGACCGCTGGAGAGTAGATTACTTACCAGTAACTTTTGACGTTGAAGCTTGCTGCTCCATGGCAAAGCACTTGCCATTGGTTATTCTGTGAGCAGCGTTGAAAAGGAATCGTTGGTATGCAGTGAGGGTATCTGTCGCGACGAGCTGTGCTTTGTGTGGCGCGGCCTAAACCAGCGCGAAGCTCCCCTGCGATGCCCCTGATAGCAGCGCCACAGCTCCCTCATGGAGAGGCGCTAGCCACAGGGCGGTGAGCGCCGGGTGACTCTTTCTAAAGGGGACCACTCGCTAAATCTAGTTAGCCTAACGCCATCAATGTGAACTTTAGCGGGGTCGCGGCAGAATTCGCCATCAAGATGGAGGGGCAGTTGTGAATTCATGTCGACATCAGCTTTTAATTTCGCAGCAACTTATCTAAGATTTCTTTTGTCTATGCACAACTGCTGCAATCATGTCGACCTTGCAGGCCGTCAAGTATACGCGGGGTCAGCTCCAGGTTCTTGACCAGCTCCGTCTACCCCATGAATTCCACTACGACAATGTCGCAACTCGCGAAGAGGCTTTTGACAGTATCGCGAGCATGCGCACGCGCGGCGCCCCGGCCATTGCCATTGTCGCCAGCTTGGGTCTCGCTGTCGAGCTACACAACGGCTCTGCCCCCGATGGTTCAGCACAAGACATTGTATCCTACATTGACACAGCCCTCGACTATCTCAAGGAAAGCCGCCCGACGGCCGTTGACCTGACCAACGCCATCAACCAGCTCAAGGCTAGAATACGCGCTGCTGGCGACTCTGCCAGCAAGGATGAGGTCGTACAGGCTTTCATCGACGAGGCTGAAAAGATTTTCGAAAAGGACCTCAAGACCAATATGGCCATTGGCGACTACGGTGCCGAGTGGCTACGTGCGCAGGTCGGCGCCAGCTCTGACAAGCAGATTTCAGTGCTCACACACTGCAACACTGGCTCACTTGCCACCTCAGGCCATGGCACTGCCCTCGGCATCATCCGCACGCTCCAGTCCAAGGGACTTTTGCAGCACGCTTTCTGCACAGAGACCAGGCCTTACAACCAGGGCAGTCGCCTGACTGCCTTTGAGCTCGTTTTTGAGGGCATCCCCAGCACCCTCATCACCGACTCCATGGCAGCCTCCCTCTTCCGCACGCGAGGCGCTGAGAAGAACATTACGGCCGTCATTGTTGGCGCCGACCGTGTGGTTCGCAACGGCGACACGGCCAACAAGATTGGCACCTATCAGCTCGCCGTCCTGGCCAAGCATCACGGCATCAAGTTCATTGTTGCCGCTCCCACGACAAGCATCGACCTTATCACCGAGACTGGTGACGACATCAAGATTGAGGAACGCAAACCCTCCGAGCTCACTCAGATTACGGGTGCTGTCATCAAGCCCGATGGCACCGTCGACGAGACGACCAAAGTGCGCGTGGCTACTGCCGACCAGCGCATCAATGTCTGGAATCCGGCTTTTGACGTAACACCCGCTGAGCTCATTGACGCCGTCGTCACCGAGAAAGGCGCTGTCGAAAAGAGTGCAGACGGCAAGTTTGACTTTTCTAAGATCATGCCGGAACGCTGGGCGCAAGTCGTTAAAGCTTGAAAAAGCGAAATGGTATGATTCGTATAATTCGTATAATGAATAGTATATAATGCAGCAGATGTGACGGCCTTATTCACCCTACTCTATGATTCCTCGTCAAATTTTCACTATGATTGTCGTTCATACCTTTTTGCTCAGCGCGTGCTCAATCAACTTTCCATACTTTTCAACAGCCAACTCCAAGTCGCCCACTGTCAGAGCCTCGTTCTCGCCGTGCGCGACGAGAATGGAGCCGGGGCCGTACAGATATCTCGTAAAGTTGCCCTTTAGGTTGGCAATATCAGTGCCATAGTTGACGGTGAGAGTTTCGAAGCCTATTTGGTGTCAATTGCGCTCGCAAGCTCCATAAATGCACTTACCCTCAACATCACAGTTGCAGTCTACAGTGCCATAGCCAGGACTGCAAGTCATTTTGAAAGCATCCTTGTCAACTTGATCCAAGATGTCCTGGATCCTCTTCTTGACAATCAAGTGTCCGTCCTTCTCTGGCCCAATTGCCACACGGGCGCCAAACTTTCCCTTCGCGGACGCGGGAACCACATTTGCCGCCACGCCGCCTTCCATGAGGCCGAGATTGAACGTCGTGTTGCCGTAGAGCTCAGAGCTGCCAAGGTCCGTCTCAAGAATCTTGGACACGGCGTGAATGAGCAGCTCGTTGGCCGACTTGCCGAGCCAGGGGTAGCCGCTATGGCTGGCGCGTCCAGTGACCTTGAGTTCGCAGAATAGAGAGCCCTTGTGGCCGCAGACGAGCTTGCCCTCGGTGGGCTCGCCAAAAATGACCGAGTGCCAGGAGGGCGGCTCGTCGCGCGCCAGCGCGGCGTCGGAAAAGGTAATCATGCCGTCGCCGGCCACCTCCTCGCCAACGACAAACACGAGCATGACATCGTCGTATTTGACGCGTTTAGCCGCCACGAGCTCCTCCACAGCAATCGTCATGGCGGCCACGGCAGCCTTGGCGTCGACGGACCCGCGGCCCCGGATGACCGTGTCCTTTGTGACGGGGCCGTCGTCGATGCCGTAGGCAATATACGGCGGGACCACATCAATGTGGCTCGAGACGAGCACCCGCGGCCGCGGCTTTTCGTGCTTGCCGGGCCAGGCCAAGACGTTGAAGCGCTGCGCGCCCTTGGGTGTGCCCTCACGCGGCGCGACAAGTTGAACGTCGGTGCGAAATTCTTTGCTCACGAGGTAGTCGACGAGCCACTGGCCGACGTCATGCTCGGCGCCCGAGATGGACGGGATGCTGACCAAGTTGCGGTGCAGGTCGAGCAGGGCCCTGCGGTACGACGGCGCGTGCTTGTCCGCGGCGACGCCATGCAGCTTACTGTGGCTGTTCAAGGGCGCTTGCTCCTGGAGGCAGAACACGGTCGGCAGAGCTTCGAGCACAGTGGCGATTGATAATAGATGCATGACGCTTTGGTTTTCGGTTGTACGCGAAAGCCGGACCCGTCGCTTGCGTTTTGTTTGATGTGCGGAAGCAAGTACGCAAGATCGCGGCAAGGATGTGCCCGCTTATTGATGAGTCTAAAATTAGCTGCGGCCGGGGGTGGAGACTATGAACGGTCCACGAGCACGCAAGCAAGTCATCGCCGATTCCCAAGCTCTACAGCAATTTGGCTTGCACAAATGCACTTCAGCTTTATTTATATATGTTCAGGTTTCCGAACATAGTGTCGTCGAAATCGTGCGTGTTGTGACTACACCAGCAGGCCATTTACCGGCCTCTCGTTAGTTCATAGCCATGGTGGCCCACTTTTCTTTTGTGCAGCATAAATTCTGGTGATAGAGGCACCACAACCTAGAAGGAACAATAGTAATTAATAATGCTTGAATGATCCCTCGTCCTCCTAAGCAAACAACATCTATCGCGGCCTGTATCAACAATTAGAATCCGATCAAGTGCTTCCAGATCAATCAAGTGGGCCTTGCCCTCGAAGACGACTTGGGTTCCGTAACTCGTGATTACTTAATGCCCGGGTGTTAATAGAAAATGGGTACTTATTTTTATGTAATCATATAGCGTTATTACTGGCGGTTGAAACTTAGGATATAGCTTTTTGCAAGCTCTGCCATAGCTCAACCTAGTTTGATCACACCCAGGCCGCTAGGTATAAAAGTGTTGTTGGCGAGAGTGATGGAAAAGTGTTTGAGTGTACGAGAGCTGCTCACCCATGGCTGTCCAATGATACCGGCACCTTTGCATGAAATATCCATTCGCAGCGCTGTGGGTGTGGTCAGTTCAGATACTCGGATTTCCCACTGCTTTCCGCTCGCTGTTTGGCCGGATCGCCCCCGGTCTAGACTGTGCCGTGATGTACCTCGTCCGTCAGTCTAATGTCGTCGTGGTGGCATCTCATCTCCAACCAAGTTTCCGATCGATGGAAACTCTAGAGAGTGGTACCGCAATTTAGAAAGTTATACTTTCCTAGCCCTCTCCTACTCTCGTCAATTCGATCTTTTACTCGGTCCTTGGCCGAACGTGGTTCACCGTTGATGAGGGTTTTTTTAGCAGAAGTTTCTTCTTGAACGAGACTCGCCAAAGCTCTCGCACAAGGCGGGGAAGAAGCTTTCACTGGTCTGAAACTCTTTAGACCCTATTTCTGACCCTTTTCAGTTATCAGCCTGCTATGAACCGTTGCATCTCTCTGAGTGCGGAGAAGCTCCAGTACCGTGACTCGTCAGGAAAATCTCCAATAACCACTGATCGTTAACGTTCTGGGTACTTGGTTGAGTAAAATCTTACATCAGTATTGGCAAAGCAGATTTGACGACCGGAATCTTCGTGTACTTTTGCTCGGTCAGTACACCCTTGTTGGAGGGTAAGAATCCCGCCTGGAAGAGCCTCTTCGCATCTAAAGGATAAGAAGATGACTAGGTGCATCTGTGCACGACTCATAGATCTTTCTTTAGAAAATTCCAGTCTAATTACGGGCTTATTCGTGTTATGCCGTCTTCTCGCGACGGCTAGCTAAAATCACAAGGCCAATGCAGAACATTCTGCTCTCCATTGTGCGAAGTTGGTGAAGCCGTACCCTACACAACCAGAGAAAAGTTTACAACCGCTGTGTCTGTCTTACAGATCAGAGATCGATACTGTATAGGTATCTTTCCTTAAATTGCAACGTCCACGTTCCCAGCTGCAAGTGCACGGGTGCTTCGCCTACCTTCGTTCTTCAGCCAGAATGCGCCCGGACTGGGCTGCCCCGGCCGGATCTCACTCAAAGTCATTACAGACGCCAGAAAGCGCCGACGCGTCTTAAGATCATACTTGGCTAAACACCAGTTAATCTAACTTTTTTGTGTTGCCGCCGAACGTTCTTTGTTTGTCTGGACTAGTGCCCTTTCTGATGAGCTTTTATTATTCAACTTGCCACACAGAAACAATATCTTGCAGAAGACCAGGTAAAACGGAAGGATGGCGTTGATGAGGAAACGTCTAGGCTCGATCGTTTGAGACCTGTTCGTGCCGCTGTTAATTAGTCACCCTTCCACCTGCGCCGACGCAACGTTCGGTCGATGTGAACAACGCCGGGTTTAATGAGGACTATGGAAATTTCGACACAAGTAGCCTTGTCTCAACCGGCCGCCAGTTCTAATGATGACCCTTGTTGTGGTGGTCAATGAGGCTCGCGACCGCGTTGCCGCGCCATTTACAAAATCGAGCAGTGTCAGTCTTCCGCATCAGCACACCCTGGTGTTCTGCCCGCTTGGGGTGCGCTGAGTTGTTTGGTATGTTCTTAATTCATCAAGCTCTTCAAATTCAAGTCTTTCAATGAGGCCAGGGTTCGGGTCAAGGCGTGTGGACTCGGATAGGGAACGTAATAATGTCACTTTATCATAGTGGTCACTTTTCCAGATCGAATCGAAAAATTTTAATTGCCGTGAGGTGGTTTAGGAGCCAGGAAATCCACATTTTAGTCTTTGATTATGAGGCAATTATTTAGATCGATTTACATGATCACTTTACACGCAGTCAACTTAGGCGGTATCTACAAAGCGTGCCAGTTTCTTCAAAGAACTACTCAATCAACACACACTAGGTCGGTCCGTAGATTTGTCTGCGACAAGTTGGCTAGCAAAGAAGATCAATCTTTTGTTTTTGTCTCTCTTTCTTATTGTATCTTTTTGTTTTGTTTCTCTTTTTTTTAGTTTTGTTTTTGTTCCTGAGCTTAGCTTCATCTGATGCAATCCAGCACGCTCGGTTGTCTGGTATGAACCAGACGCATTGTCGTTGGGGAGCAAAGACATCTCTGGCTAGAAATTTCAAGCTCTTTGCAGCCCCTCAAAAGATATCATTTTGATGAAAGACGTCGCTGGGAACTTTGCAAGATTGCACCAAAGCCGACTTTGGCCGGGCGCCACATCTCCGCCGTGAGCGAACAAGATTCGTGCCGTTTTCATCACTTTACAGATGTACCGAAAGCAGAGACCGGATATGCGATAGCGCGGTATGCCGATCTCTGCACTAAAAACCGTGGATGGAATGCTTGCAACATCAGCAGTAGATGGGCGGCTGCTTATGTTGGGGAACTATTGGCCTGCCCCCCGCCATCCTGACAACAGCTGAAGCAATACCTGAAGCAACAGTTGAATGTTATGAGAGTAAGCACGGTACGACCGTAATAATTCGGATGGTAGATAACATAATTTATCTAGCAGGCGACCGATCTGTAGCCAGCTGAAGAACATACCGGCTTCGAGACAATTCGGGTAGTGAAATTGTCAGCGCTTTGTACCCATGCATCGAAATGTCCCACGTTCTGGGCATAAGACATGTCTAGGAAGCACAACATAGGGCTCGTCAGATGGCCTGGCACCCTAGTAACAGTAACTATGGCTTTCTCTTGGTGGGTTGGACCCAGTTCTGAGACAAATGCTCCGCGTCGGTGAAAGCGAGAAATGCCATGCCGTCCTGTCATATCCGTCGCGCAGGGTCGTCGCTCTTTGAAGAAAGCCTGTCGGCTGATCGCCATCTTGCTCGGCATGCGCTCCTCGGAGACGAATTTTAGAGTTCATTTCCTCCAAAGCGTCTAGCCACGACTTGTGCATTTCTTTCCGCATTGCTCGCGAGCAATGCTACGTCATGCATATCTTGCTCCTTTGAGCGATGGTGGTGTTTGGAAGCGGCGGCATCAGGTATAAAGAGTCCATGCAAGCGACCTCATGGTATCCGTTCTTCTTTTTCTTCAACCCATCACAGTCTCTCGTTCTCACACAGAAACCTCTTGACACCTCTTCCACATCCCTCAACCAAACAAACAATACCGTCACCATGCGTTTCGCTCTTGCCATCACCACCCTCATCGCCGCTGTGACTGCTGCTCCCTCCGGCCACCACGGTGACAAGGAGCTGCACAAGATGACTCTCGGCCAGGCTGGTGACAGGTGCGGTGCCGACCAGTCCATCTACTGCTGCAACGAGAAGACGACCAAGATCGAGCACTCCTCCCCCGAAACCGGCCTCGGCGGTCTCCTCGGTGCCACCGTCGGTGCTGATGGTCTTCTTTCCCACCTTCTCGGAACCTGCACCAAGATCCCTGTCAATGGTAAGCCTCAAGTGGTCGATCAAGTCGCAGAGCAAGTACTAACAAGTATCCAGTTCTCGCTGTCGGCAACCTTCTCCAGTCCGAGTGCACCAACCGTGCGGCCTGCTGCCACAACACTCCCTCTGTCGTAAGTTATATCAAGCGTCTCACTGACTCCTGTTCCGAATCTAACAATGCAACTAGGCTTACGGTGGTCTTGTCAACCTTGCCCTGCCTTGCGTCGCCATTGGCAGTCTTATTCAGTAGGCTGGTACATGGGCATCACTAGGAAGAGATGTGAAGAGTAATGTATCTCGATTAATGGTTGTATTATCGGTGGATAAGCAATGTGTCAAGATGGTTCAGGGTTTTATAGAACTGTGATAGTTATCCAATCTATTATCATTTATTTAGCATTTTTCTGCGTCAAAGAACTTTACGACTTGAAGTTATTCTCATTTTCTGAGCCTTTGCTTTGGTATTACCCATATGACCTTTTGTGGTTGTCTCCCTGTCTCAGTCCGATGGCGCCAATACTTTGGCTCTCGTAAACGTTTTGATCTCAGTATGCTGACACAGATGTTCGAGTTGGAATATGTCGTTCATCCATTCAGAGTCCACATGCAGGTGCAGAATGGGAAGCCAGGTCCAGTTTGTGTTTTGAATTCGGGACTATTGAACTGGCATCCATATGGCGGTAGTCTAATCCGTACAAGTTAGAGAGTTGATATTGGAGCGAATCTATATCACATCTTCATCCCTTGCGACGCGTCTGACGCGTGACTGAGTGGAGAAAGCAAGACATTTGTAGATAACGCACATCCACGTATGGATTACAGCAGACTCGTTTTCAAATATCGCGAAAAATTTGTCTATACGCACAATCATAAGGTCCTCAGACTTATACAATCATTCAAGGTTTACCGAGAAAACAGAAAGTTGGGGGAAAGCGGCAGTTCATCTAGTTACTCACTTGCCACCCACCGAATCAAAACACTGGAGATGGACGGATGCCGTTTGGCGGCCCCAGTAAAATGCCCCGGGACTAAAGCCGGATTCTCCGTAATAAACGCTCTGGTTTGGATGAACCGTTTGGCTGCAATCTGTGTGGCAAAGTGGATAATGTCTGAAAGCATTAGGTGAGGCCTGCTCCATTCCGCGTTCGATGCGCGACGCCCCGCGCCCTTCTTAGATACCTTTTCAACGGTCGCACGCATCAAAGGACATCGACATGGCGGTCTAGTTGTAGAAGATAGTAAATTCGTAGTGCGTGTAATCTGATGAGATATTGTTAAATTGATGTGAGTGATTGCCTCGCCGCTTAATTATACGTTTTGTTGTTTGTGTTATTCTGGGTGTTGACAGTCAATCGGTTGGCGTGTAAGTGTATGCTTTCTTCGAAGTACTAGACAAGCAAATCAAGCTCACAGTATGCCCGTATCAGCCAGGAACTTGCTACTGCATAATTCGAAGCTCTTGAAAACAAACACACACATAAAAGAAAAAAACCCACCGCGATTGGCACTTGCTTGCGGCGATGAAACTCGTCTGTGTGTGTGTGTGTGTAAATTAACGTCTTTTACTGCGCCCTAGAGTAGGCTTTAAGACGTGCTATCGAGCTA
>JAPFUP010000076.1:0-27948 GCA_030780425.1 Beauveria varroae | reverse complement strand
ATTTTTACAGGGGAGAGTTGCTTCTGTTGCCGCGAAATGCTCGTTGGTCGCGGTCCCGGGTAGGTCGTTGCTCGACGCTATTGGTGGGGAAGATACCCCCTCTTCCAATGCTTGCTCCTGCTGCAGCTCTGTCGGCCGTCCAGCGCCTGCATCGAGTCTAGCTTGAAGACGCGCTAGATCTCTCTTCAGCTGGTCGATCTGGTGTCGTAATTCTGCTTCTTCAGCCACGAGTTGGTTAACCGTTAACTTGTGCTGGCCCTCCACTTCTGCTATAGACCCCTCTTTGCTCGCCTTCTCCTCGTCGAGTCGGGCAATTTGCACGGTTAGATGCTCCACCACGGCCTGTAGTCTTTTTTCTTCCGCCGTCAAGTCTTCCACCAGCGATACCTGCTCCGGTCGCGAGGATGTGTGGTGGTCAGGGAATTCCCCGTCTCTCTCAACAGTGGCCAGGTGCTCTTTCTCGCCGGGACCCAAGAGATCGAGCCGGATCTGGTCGCCAAGATTGGCTCGTCTCTGTTCCTGCGCGACAATTTCGTTTTGTCGGTTTTGCTCGTCGGCCTGAAGACTCTCTACACGAAGCGTATGCTCGGCTTCTGTTTGCTGCAGTCTGTTGAGCCTTTGAAGCGCCTCCTGCTCTTCACCCCTCAGTGTAAGAAGTCTCGTTTCTTGGAGCGCCATGTCGTTTCTCAGCTGTTCAATGTGTGCAGAAAGCTGCTGTTCGGTGGCCGCCAGCCGTTCCAGCCGCAGTTCTTGCCCCTCCAGCCTCCTTGGTCGCCGCTCGGCGACCTCCAGTACTTGCTCGGGCATTTGTGCTCCTGAAATCACAGGCAAGCGTTGCTCGTGTCTACTGCTTTGGTCAAGCATGTGCGTGTCTTCCGCCGATGCAAGATCGTCAATGGAAATGCCGAGATCCTTGCCGAAGAAGGCAAAGAATGTTGATCGCTGGATGAAAATTGATGTCAAACGCAAACGAGGTCTTGGCATCGGCCGATGAAGCCTGTGCAGGAACATCTGCTTTTTGTCGTGAGCATGATCCGCTGCATGGGGTTTGCCGCACAGAGCTGGTGGTCGCTCGGCACAATCGATGTCATCTTCATCCGTCAATGACTGCCTGGAAATGGGCTGCGCCGTGGCCAGCACATCCGTGACGGTATCAATGCTAGCGCTTATATCGTCGAATTCAAATTCCTCTGGTTTTCTTGCTGTGATCAGCAGTCGACGTGCAATCTCCCGGTCCGGATCCATCTCCACTAAAGCCTTAATCTCATCGGATTTGAATCCGAGCCTTTGTGCCAGACGGGCAAATCGAGAAACCACAACCTCATCGGCCTGTTGGGCCTTGGCCGTCGCCAGTTTTTCCTTGCGCTTGATTGGCATTTCCCGCTGCTCACGCAGGGCGTACAGCCACAACTGTCGGTACGCAATGTCGAAGCTATCTGCGGCAATGATCGGGATCGTCGTGAAAGACGCCGAAGAGGTCTGCATGAAGCACGCCTCGCCATCTCCTGGAGAGAATGCGATCTCAAAAGCACATCGTATAGATTGCTTCCTCTCTAGGTGGACGAGTCGTCGCATGCAGTCCGCTGCAGGCTGCAGGTACTTGAGATTCTCGAAGAAGGCAAGCAGCGAAGGGACCAAGCAGTCCTTGGTGGCCGAACAAAGTCGTAACCAAATTCTATTTCTCTCGGTATCGCTGAATGCACTGAAAATCTGGCCACTGTTGACCTTTTCATAAAGATGACGAGCCTGTCGTTCGCATGCGCCGGGTGCGGTGAGCTGAATCTTGTCAATGGTGTCTTCATCAAGTTTCTCCATCGCAGCTTCATCTCTGTCGAAGACGTTATACCAAAAATCCTTGATGAAGCGCAGGTATGCCAGTAATTCCTGTCTGTCAGCCCGGCTATAAAAGCAGGCGCGATCCGAACTTACTTCGTGACATCTCATGGCAATCATTTTATTGATGACGCTTAGCCGAAGCCCACAGTAGAGAGCTGGCAAATGGCGGAAGGCGTCAAATGCCGGTGCAAACTCACGATGTCCAAAGAGCTTCTCGAGCTGGCTTTTCCTGTGCTCCGAGTCTGTTATCGCACCAAGACGTGCCCACCACTTCTGTTCGAGGTATTCGTTCGGCTCTCCGAATATACCCTGGTATTCCCGTATCTTGCGAAAAAATACGCCATCCGCTGGTTTTTTCTCGCTTGAGTATTCTTCCATCAGATCTCTCCTCGCCTCGTCGCTTATATCTGCTAAGATTAGATCGGGCGTTGGACGTTCAATACGACTACCACAAACCTGCGATGTAGAGGTCGACGACCCAATGCGGATCGAGCGACCGAGAAACTTCCTCGGAAGCTTGCACCCTGTCACGCCCACGCAAACATTGCATACGAAATCCAGATGGGAATTCTAACCTGGGCGGCTTGCTGCTGCATGACAGAAGCGATTCTCGACTTAATCCGGAGGCGTTCAGCGCTCTGTGTAAATCCGCCTCGTCAATGACAGCGGGTATGCGATTTTGCCGTTCAGCTGGGCTATAGCCACGCTGATTCTTGAACAGCCTAATTAAGCGCTTTACGTTATTACTGTTCGCGTTGGTGGAGTTGGGAAAGTCCAGGATGCTGAGTTGAACCTCTGCCGTGCCAGCGTGCTTGAGGCTTTTCTCTGCGCATATGCGGCGAGATACCGCCTGAAATCCACTCCGAGCCATAATAGGGGATATTTTACAGCATTTGATACAGCCGGACCAGAAACTTGCGAATGCTTGGTGGAAAGGAAATGGCTTTATATTCATATGCTGTAACAGTTTTGCCGCCAAAACCTCTGCCACTAGCCTGTATAAGTACAGGGCACCCACACCCCGTGCGTGTGGCCAACTTCTGTGTCTCTATCCAACACGGTGAACTTCTGGCTACAATGAGTGCGCACTATAACAAAATCCGATACTCAGAAATTAAACTGCAGGATGTGCCAGCACGAGAGGCATTTGTCGCGCAGGATGAAGGGAGATGAGCCATGACACACCGACCGAACCACGCAACGCCCCCAAACGACTTAAGAAAAAACAGAGCCCAACTACGCCCACGGATGATTGCCAGCCTGCAAAGAAAAACGACGGCTCGATCACTCCTGCACCAGCGCCTGTTCGACTACCGCAAGACACCTACCTAAAGCTTTTTGACCTGCAGCTGGGGGATAGCGACTACTTCACCGTGGCAGAAGAGAAAAGCCCTGATCCAGAAAGGAATCCTGTTGTAATCATCAAGACTTTTACCGGCCGTAGGGCAGAAAGTCAAGTACAAGCAATACGCAGAATTCAGCACAACCAGTTTGTTGACGCCGGAGAGTTCTTTCCTATAGAGGGGGGGTACCTAGTGTCTTTCGAATTCATGCCTCTAGCACTATGCGAAATTGCGGGCAATCCTCTTCTGGATGATTTGCGACTGGCGTCCGTGGTTGGGCAGGTACGCTTTTAGTCTGCATGTGAACCACTTCGCCGCTAAACTCAGCAGATTGTAGACGGGCTTCTATACCTAGAACGAAATGGCCTAGAGCACTCGAGTCTTACAAGTTCCAACGTACTAGTAGACTTGTTTGGAAATATCAAGCTATGTAAGTCACGCTCATACCATGGTGCATCCCCTACTGATATGGTAAGGGGGCCAAGAACATATTCGCACGTCGGTGGGAGCGTGCCAACATGCAAAGGCCGTGGGAGAAATCATCATGTACCTTGCCCATGGCCAAGCCAGGGACGATGGAAACGTGGGCCTGGATGATCCTCGACGATTCCCGCTAGCGTTCGGCTTTCTGTCTGCGACACAAACTACCTCTAAATTAACCACTCTTTCTGAAGTAAGGCACATAGATAGGATTACAGGCCCCAAACAGTACTGACCGTAATAGAATGCTTTTCTAAGGCTTCCTTGGCACAGGAGACGAGTCGCAGGCATGGTTTCTATGACGAACACATGGGTGGGCTACGGATACAGATTTCCAGCAACAGCGGCAGGGGGGATGTGTGATATAGATTCTCGAACCTAACTAGTACTAGAGGGTGACAATACGTAGGGAACACTTATACAGGTTCAACGCTCAAAAAAGTGACACTAGATATTTAATGAAGATGATCACGACATACGAGACGTAACGGTCGACCCAGTCACTCCAGCACCAAACACCGACCAGCCCATTGCGCGATCGTGGTCGAGTGCTCGTGGATACAACGAAGCGGCCGCCGACACGGAAGCCGAGAATATAGTCCAGCGTAAGCGGTGCCGCTCGAAAGATGATACAACGGACAGCAGTACCGTAAAGAAGCGTTCACCGCCCCTGCCGCTCACGGCAACTGCCAGCAAGCCAAGGCAGATATCGACGCAAGCGTCCACTGTCGAGACTAGTCGCAGATTCCGAGGTCCTGGCCGGAAACAGAAACCTTCGGCGCCTGATTTTAACGACGAACGATTTAATAATATTCTCGAGCAACTCCGAAGAGAGATTGCGGAGTATACTTTAGCTAATGGTCTCCAGGATGCTTGGAGAATGGTGGACGCCCTCCGCTGGCCAAACCCGGAGGCTGTAAAACTTGACGAGTCAATCTCAAGGATTCGGCATCTGCAGTGTCAGATACAGCGCTGTGATATATCGGACGCAAAAGATAACAGCTTGCCAACTCTGTTGACGATCCAGCAACGATTTTATATGGTCCAGTTGATGGCCGAATACCAGAAGGCAGTAGAAGAAAAACACAAGGGAGACAAATTTGGCGCTCTCAAATGGTTTCAGAGGGAAATTTACCCTGACCAGAACTCGAAACAACGGCAGAAAAGCTGGGACTACTTCCGTCGGACCACAGAACCCCTCTTTGAAGCGGCGCGACGGTATGGTTACGGCGTTCTTATTTTCCCACTTCGTAACGTGACGATGAAAAGGTATGTGCGTCGAAAATACGCCAGAGATATGGCTAACAACGACCTAGTTTGCACTGTCTTCGGCGTGAGTCCATCAGTGACGTCCTTGACTATATTCAAGTGTGTCATCCAAAGGTAGAGACTGTACTGAACAATGTATCCGACCTCTTGGCAGGGCTACTCACATGGGGCTTGCCACCTATGCGTCTGCCAATCTCGGTCGTAGCATACGAAGATATCATGAACAGCCATGATAGTCATTGTACTAACCTCTTCATGCAACCCGTAATCGCGAACATGGATCCACCTGCCGTTCTCGGAGAAATTCCACCATGGCCGTATATGCCTGTGGAAGACGCTCTGGTGGCTGTGGCGCATCTGCAAAATGATAGCGAACTTGTCGGCAAGTGTAAAGCTGATGGAGGTGCGTCAACATCAACTGAAGAGCTTGAAGCAACGTTTGATTGGGATAAAGCTGTTGATGAAGGCGAACTCGTCGGCAAGAGTAAAGCTGATGGAAGTATGTTGATATCAACTGAAGAGCTGGAAGGAATGTTTGATTGGGGTAAAGCTGTTGATGATGGCTTGCTGCACAAGTTTTAGTAATTTCTGTTTAACTTGAATGCATTTACTTATTGATGTCCTGCGCTGACAGCTATGTACAATAATGCAAGTGTCGGTGACGTGGCAGTTACCGAACGACATCCCGAACCACTGCAGCGCCAGTCGGGGAACGTCGGACTCTTTGGAAGACATAACGGCGCATATTATACTGGGCATATCCGGTTTGTTAGTGCCTGGCTCATATTTGTCAAGCAGCTGTGGAGAAGGCAAGGAGAAACAGGCTTGGCTGATGACGAGCGTTTGTGACGCCCCAGCGCCTGTACCTAACTCGTTAGGTTGCCTTCGCTTTTGCTTGGCAGAATGCTGGCAAGGACAAGGCACGAGTCTCTTTGTTTTTGCAGTTTTTCTTCCCTTTATTCAACTTGATAACCTTAATGCTAAACCAAGTTCTACCAATTTCATCGGTCGCTTTTGTCAGGGAATCGCGTCTCATCGACTGCCACACCTTAATTTCGTGTAAATAGCTTCTGGCGAGAGCTTCCTTCTTGAAACTCTCTCTTTCTCCTTGTGAATAATCACTTCATCCAAGTTGCACTCGACCATGCTCGTGCCCTTGTACCGTCACAGCTTTCGGGACTTTATATTGGCCAATCCTATTGAACACCCTAAGTGCAGTTGGTACAGCTGCAATACACGTTGCAGGCAGCCATGCCAAGAAGGCCGTGGCCAAGTTTCCGTTTCCTTGTAGCTGGGATAGGCCACAGCGAAGGTATCTCAGGTGAATGGAAGTACTGTATCCTTCTAACTACATCGACATTGATGGACTGTGGAGGCGATCCAAATTTGGAATCAGCCGCTTCCCGCATGCATTCTTGTGGGCAAATTTGAAGACAGCTCATTGCTCGCAGCATTTGATGTCTTCAATCTGAAGACTGTTTTGACAATCTTCTTCTGCGTGTCATTCCTGCGACGTTTCCGCAACACTTGCCGCATATTCCTAGCATAATCGCGTCTAGGGCTTGGAGTTGCGATCGGTGTCCGTACAGCACCATCGGGAGCAGAATCCTGTTTGCAAACTTTGCAATTCAATCCTCCGACGCTGATCTCAGAAAGCGGGATGAGATCCCACGCAATCGCGTAGTCTTCGCCCACCGAAATCGTAACTCCAGCTTTGTGCCACGGAGCATCAGGGTCGCCGTCCTGCTTCTGCGCGTCGGCGGCCGACCTCTCTGCTATCAACAGCGTGTGGCGCCAACGCCACGAGGTCACCATCTGGGCAGCGTCCATTCGTGGCTAGCACCGTTATGAATGGTATCTGCGTCGCGGGACACTTGACGCGAATGAGATGTCCAAAGCCAAAGTTGAGCGTGTCCATGACAGACTACGACTGTAGCTGCATAAAATCAGCTCAGACGAACCTGTACCGCTCTGACTATAATATGGGATAGAATTTGCTTTCCGCGCGTTTCTTGATGAAGTGAAGCGCACGCTGGTAATTCTTTGCAAGGATCTGCGCAATCATGATGATTTGCTTGTTAGAGTATCGCCCAGCGCCGAATGCGACGGCGATGTCGATGGCAGATGACCAAACGCCGCGAGCGTAGAGAATGAGAGTCAGGTCGCGATGTACGAAATCGTTGCTGCACCGGTACACCGGACCAAGTTCATGCAGAACGGTACAAGTTCCGATTCGTCGCGCGGCGAAGCGCACCGTATTTTCGGAGACAATCACCGGCCCGTACGGCGTCACGGCGTCCAGCCCTGAGGCAGCCGACAGCATGTGTCGCTTCGGGCAGGGAACACCCTCGCACGTAAGCTCAGCGGCGTCGTCGCCGGCAGCCGGCATGGCAGGGGGCACCATCAGCCAGCGCAGGTGCCCGGCCGCAAGCGCCGCCTGCGTCCACCTCCTCCACGCGCTCTCCCTCGACTCGCGCGGCCGGACGCCGATCTCGACGGTCGAGACGGCCATGGCGCCGTACACCTCGTCGACGGGGAGGAAGGCCCGCCGGTTGCCGAGCATCTCCATCACCCTCGTCGGGTCCGTCGCGCCGGTGCGCCGCGCCGCCATGCCGGAGAAGTGAGAAAAGAGCAGCTCAAACCTGTTCGTCGCCGGGTCACCTCGGCTCGTGCACTCCGCAATCTCCCACTCCTCGCAGAGCCTGGGGATGGCGACAAAGAGCTCATCGCTGATCGAGACGGGCTCCAGATCGGCGCCGATCCACAGGACGTCCGCCGCGAGCAAATACTCCTGCAGCGTCCAGACGCGCGTGCCCCAGGCGGCGCTCGTGAAGCGGGAGAGTACTTCCATGGCTTGCACAAGCTTGGCTCGCCCAGGCCCAAGGACCCAGTACTCTCTGGCACTTTCGTCTGTCCATGCCTCCGCGTCCCAGATAGCGAGGGCCTCGTCCAGCTCGGCCGAGCCGTGGTCGACTTGCTCTTGCATCAGGTTTAGTTTGTTTGTAAGGATGATTAAGACGACTTTGGCATCGCCATATATGTGGCTCATGAGCGGCATCTGCTCGCACATGTCGTCCTCGGAGTCTTGAATGATGCAGAATAGGTCGATCCAGCAGTATCCCACTTGATCGAGACCTCGTTGTTGGATCGTTTGCCTAATGGCATCGCTGCCGAATGACTGGCCAAAGTTCCCATGTTTGGAAAAGATGCAGTCCGACCAGGCGTGAGAAATGGCTAGATAGGGCGGCGCCTGTCCAATCTCAAAAGACTCAACTGCCCAGGTGACAGTGTTGACGAGTCTAAATGTCCTCATCCTAGGGTGTCATTTCGTTTTTTTTTCTACTTATTAAGTTTAGATCTGGATAAATACAACGCGAAAGTTCCGGTCTGCAATTATTCTGAGTGGCTGCCTGCAAGATCACATGGGTTAGGCTATGCATGCAACGTGGCGGAGGCAACCTGCTAAGGCGCTTTTTATGCAGGCCACTTACACACTGCTGTGAGATGGGGCGCAGCGGGATGCGGAAGGGCTGATAAAAACGATGCACACCCAGTGCAGGCCGTCCTTCAATATGTTTCTAACGCCATTGTAGACATGATCTATTTTGCAGCACCATGGAACCCCTCTCACGATCAAGACTGCTCTCGGTCAATGACGCGAAGTATGTTCATGTGGCTAAGGGACGCGGATGGTTACCCTGTTACTGAGCAAGCCATCCGTGAGCATGTGTGGATTGCTGATGAATCAAGCTCAGACGAAGAAAGTGAAGGGGACGGTGGCACAAACTTAGGTAAAAACGTTGGACCGTGGCTAGCAAAGGGAACTACGACCCGAAGCTACACGTTGTAGACGCTAATAGATTTTTCTCATCGGCTCAGATTGGTGGTATATTAAAGGGCAGCTTCACAGATGGTCAAGTCTTGACTGCTTGAGAAGGGAGACATTGGAAAATACCTTTTGGTCTTGAGGTGAGCAAGTAGAATAAAGCGACTGTCCGCAAGTGGCGGGTGATGCTGTCGCAACCTAACTGGTTAGGTCCAACGCGTCCGCACTACAGTATTAATACTGCCTTTGCCCTTTACGAGATTCTTTTGGGTGGGTTGCTGGGGCACACTGGGTAGCGCTGTCTTATTCACTAGTCACCCGTCTTGTGACCGCAGGCTACGACGCTAACCAGTTAGACTGAGCCGCGATGCGAACAGCAACGTTGAACAAGCTCACTAGAGCTCGCTCTTTATAGATCGCTCAGCAGCCCACACAGAATTTTCGCTGCTGCCTAGCTTTGCCTTTAATACAACGTACTAATTGAGTGTTCATGTTTTGCACCACTATTTCCGCCTCTCTGGTTGCCGGCACTGGCACTCCTATGCTTTCTTTGATGTCTCCGTGCTCTTGCGACGCTCTGCCTTTGTAATTCTCATTGGCAGAAATAAGGTACCATCCGCTAGCGGGGTTGGAATTGTATTCGATCCCCCAGAGTCAGTGTTCCAAAAGAACCCCACCTTCGAATACGAACCTGCGATTACTGTGTCTGTGCCTGGGGCCGCTCACCGATCGAAATTATTCCCGCTAACGCACTAATATTCCCCTCCATGCCCTAAGGTGCGGCTACGATTGCCAGAGGACTCTTGCTATAATTGTATCGTGTGGTTGCTTTAAATTGGGAGATTCGTGCTCACACTGCAAACCTCACTCATGCACTAAGTATTCTTACGTCATGGAGCAAAGGCACCTGTATCAACCCGCGTCAAGCCTCGCAAAGTGGAAGAGCCTTTGAACAGATGAGTACTGTACCATAGATATAAAAATTCCACGATATCTATGTGTGTTTGCGATTTGGACCACGTGAGCTACGTAGCTGACTTTTTTCGCTGTTGCGAGGATGTACCACCCACTTGTTGCCTAGTGGCAAATGCGCACAGAGTTGCAGCGGACCAGTCGTCTAGGTTGTCATCCAAGCTAAGACTCCATGCATGCGCCCCAAGACTGCTTGCACTCATTCTGAGAAAAGCCAAAAATACATTAGATGCTATCTGAGCGCTAACAACTGCAAAGGTAGCATCTTCCCTTTCTCGCACCAGTCTCGACGAGCAGCTCGTCATCGGCATGAGCCATATGTCTGTTAAGGTCAAGAACCATAAGGAGCCCAGGACCCATGAAAAGGCGCATGATCTTGAGCGCGAGGAGCTCGAAGCGCGGTACGAGCCATTTAGCGAGTCGTATCACGGCACGCCGTCGCGCGACGATCGAGCCCGCGGGACGGATAGTTGGACTGCAATTACTCTTTCAAGTAAATGCCTAAATACATCTCCAAAATTATCTTTGTCTGTAGGGGTCATGCGACCCCGAAATTGGTTAAGTATCAGGCACCAAATTTTAGTTAGAGTATTTGGAAATAGCAGATGGAGCGGAGGAGTGAAAGCACAGCACTACAATCTCTGTACCGATTTGCAACCGAACTGATTCACATACAGTCACGGCAACGGTCTCTTTCTTATATCTACCAGTATCAAAATGCTAGGCTCATCTGTTAGCTGACCTCAACGCACAGACTGGATAAGGCCTCTCGATAGGCTCCGCTTCCCACTGTCATATCTAGCCTCATCTCCTTTTCGCTTCTTTCCCGTCGTGGAAAGACTGGCCAGCAACTTATTCTGAGGTTCTGGAAGAAGGGCAGCGCGATCAAAGTCAATCAGCATGACTCAACGTCGCTCGGCGTTCCACAGCTGATTAGGTGCACGTTCATCTCCGTGATACACTCCATTCCGATATACCGCTTAGCTGGATCGTCGCACCCCCTCTTTCAGGTTCAGATACGACGGCACCGCCTCTTGCCAACAGTCCACCCCAGGACATCAGCATCATATGAACCACCCTGTCACCTCCAGGCAAAATGTAGCCACGAGCGAATGAAACAATGCCTAGGTGAACGGGCACTACCTCGCCCTGGAGTCCGGGGACAAAGCGCATGTACTAAGAGGTAAACAGGCCGACGAAGGACCAGCAGGCCGAATAAAGCACCCAATGCAATAGAGTAGAGGAGCGTAGACTCATATAATACATTTCTACTTAGTATTACATAACAGAAACAAATCAAAGTCGGCTTAGACGGACAGGGGAAGCACCATTTATGATTGCCAGCGCGAGTGGCCACCACACAGAAGGTTGTGTTACCAACACCATGCTGGGGCCTTCTCTCGCCACGCCAATCAGGCCGTCTTCTGGTGCAACCAGTATACTATGTGAATTTATTGCTTTTCTATTTAATTTCTTATTGATTAAATTGATTAAACAGTTGTAACTCGTCAGGACTGATCATCATCTCCATGTACGAGAGCTCATGCGTACTCTCACTCACATCGCTTGTAACATTTATGTCAAAACCCAGCCCTTCTGACACAGTGTCGGAGCCGGGTGGCGTAAATCTTTGCTCATGAGCAGGCGATAGCGGCATACATTCCATATCTTGGTCTATGTTATATCCGTAGTCACACATGCTTGAATCCATAAGTGAACTAAGCGGCTGTGCACTTGGAAGCCGTGCTGCGTCTTCTCTATCCAGCGCAACGTGCGCAGGGCTATCGACAAAATCGACCAGTTCCCGCAGTCCTCTTTGCCGGCGGGTGGCGATTTCCGCTTCAGACAGAATCTCTAAAGGTATCTGCCACTCTGGCAAGGCTTTGTTGTGGAAAAAAAATGATAAAAGATCAGTGAGGACTGTGACATCATGTTTTAGATTTGGATGCCTCGCCGCGATGCTAGCGAACATGGCAGCCTTATCCTCGATTTTCAGTCGTCGCGCGCTGCATATGTTAACCTTTTGTGGTCACCACTGGAAATAGTTAAACCCACTGTTCGTTCTGGAATTCTGCTGGTAGCAGCAGCAGCACGCCAGCACCTCCACAAGAGGTCGCCATCTGCTCCCAGAAATTATGCTGGTGCATAATGGCTTTCCATTTAGTCTGCAATTTCTTTTTTGACAGGCCTTTCTTAACATTGTCCGGTAGATACTTTTTAGCAAATTTTTCGGCCACTGAAATCGTGTGCTTTTCCTTGCTTTGCTTGGCAGCACGGTAGCGTTGTGCGATCAGTATACTCCAGTACCTTTCAGTGGCCGTCTCAAAACGTGGGCTGGGTTGTAGGCTGTGATAATCGTCTTCCAGATTCTTGGAATGATTGCCAGCCTCATCTTCGCTCTGCGACCCCGATTCCGGGTTTGCAAGCCGTCGCTGCTGTGCATTATAATAGGTTCGGGCCCTCTCACGCTGTAGATCGTGCTGTAGCTCGGACAAGACATTCACAGAGCCTAACTCCGAAGCAAGTTTATTAGCAATGGCCACAGCGCGTCTATAGGCGTTGTCAGGCTTTTTGCTTGACGCGGGTGGGTTTTTGATACTAGGGGGCTCGTCGACGCCGCTGGACTCATTAATAGCATCTACCGCCTCGAGGCCCAAGGGTTGTGCTGATGGTGTGGGGAGGTTGCCGGGTTCTGCAGTCGGGAGAACACTGTAGATCAGCGGCACAGAGTCAGGGTACGCAGCAACGCACGCCGCCACCTCAGCTTGATTATGGGTTATGCCATGCATGAAAGACTGGACGGCCTGTAAAGGCAGTGCGTAGGGCGAAAGTGAATGACGGACCTCCCTGATGCTACAGCGATGAACGGAGATGTCCTTAGCATTGGTAGACAGAGATGGCGATGACGTGCTGCTGGTATTGGACGAGTCAGTCATTTCTGCAGCAATTACGAGGGCTGAAAGGAAGAGAAATCCATGTTGCGGGTGCGCGTACGGCGCGACTTTTATAACAGATTGAACAGCCAGAAATGGCCGTTTGAAGCTTGACAGGATTTACGAGAGCTGGCGGCAGAGTGGGTAATGTGTCCGCTGCAGCGGCGTTACCTGGAGATCCGCTTGCTCAGGCGCTTGCCCTGAGCTTGACGGGGTTTGTCAACAAGATGGTACATGAACCATAGAGGACTTCAAGCCAAATTGGCTGCAATATGTTTTTCATTCAAATGAATTCGAAAAGCCGACTATCTCTATCTTTGGTGGAGGCCCTGACTTCTTCGAAATCATCGTTTCTTCGTGTCGATCGAGGAGAGGCTCATCGCCCGTCTGCTCAACATGTTCTCGAATCGGCCAAATGGGGAAGAGAGGAGGGCTGGGCGTCTCGAGCGGCCATCGTCAATGGCAGGTTCACTTTGCCTTCATGTCGGTTGCAGTTACCTGTTGCACGGCTGGGAAACACGTTTCCTATCACCGTCAGTTGACCGCAACGACGAGTATATTTCCCGGGCGGCCGCACCAATTCGCCAGCTGTTAACGGCCATGCGTGGTCACTAGATTTGAACTCATAAACCTGGCCTTTTCGGCGCAGCAAAATATACACATCCGCATGATAGTCGAAGTGAGTCAGGTAGCCATTCTTTACGAATGTACGCCACCTCTTCTTGAAGTTTTCGTTGCTTCGATTCCGTTTCTTGGGCTGATCTTGGGTATACGACATGGTCGATCCTACTCCCTGCTACAGCATGATGTTTTTGACTTGTTTATATAGACGGAGAACGGAGTTGTGGTGCCACGACCAGTGGAATGGTTTTGCGTGAAAAACCAAGCCTCTACAAGCAGCAGCCCGCCCCGTCATTTTGTCCTTCGCCCTCTTGTCTTTGACCCCCAGCCCCTCATCGCACGAAACTGGTCTACGATCAAGGTGTCAAGATGACTATTGTACAGTAGCATTCTCTAACTAATTATTTGTCTGAGAACGCGCTACAGTATTTGGCCGACGGTCAAATAGCGCGAGGCGAAACATTGACTCTGCTTTTCCTGCACCGTCACTCGCAAGGTCTTGTTGACACAACCATGCGCTGCCCCTCTGTTGACGTAGTCTAGGCACTATACTAGCGCCTGCAGCACTCGCTGGCCTCTTTAAGCACGGCATCCCCACCATTTTGTTCCTCTACCCTCTCGACCTTCAACATCAGTCCTCTCCACGGATCTGATCCATGATTCAGGCCCCAAGATGGCCAGGCACGTAACACGCATTGGGAATCTCATCAAAAAGTTGAACAAAGCAGACTTCTGCAGAGTTTTTGACTCATCCATACGCTCGCGATTAGCCAACAATACTGACACTACCGACATCGTGGTCTCGCTGCAGGAGACGATCGCGGAAGTCAGTGTCTCGACACCAGCACCGACGCCAGCACCGACTCCTGCTGCTGACAGCGAGCAAGACCACGACGAAACAACAGGAGTACAGCGCATCAGCTCGACCAAGCTCGGTGGTTCCCCACAGGACAGCCAACCCAGTCGTAAGCGCTCTGAAGGAGCTGGCCATTTTGTCTCAGACGAGGAGGCGAATGACGACGATAGCGGCTGTTGTCAAGGCCGTAGGAAACGACGAAAGCACGATGCAACATGTAGAAAGCACGATGAAACATGTAGAAAGCACGATGCAACATGTACCGACGGCAATAGTGTCAAGCTCAGTAAAGCAAGCATGATCAAACCGGATCCTCAGCAAGATCTCTACAATCTATGGGGCCTCTGCAAATCTCTGCGGCAGAGTCGTCGCGTAGAGGAGCTGATAAACTCAGAGCTATCTTGGAGAGAACAACTACCAAAGCTTTTTGACAATGCAGAGAAACACATTCATGATGCTAAAAGCAGATTAGCTCATAGCACTCTCGAGTGGCGACTCTCAGCTGTGGATGTGGCAAACTTGTATGTGCAAGAGAGACCCCACGAAGACGAACGGCGATCTGCATGGCGGGCCATGGGATACAAGGTTCACGGCGCTCGTGATACAACGCTGGACTTGTTAACGGGACAAATTTTCGGTGCCGATGTCAACATGTATAAGCTACGCGATAAGGATCCGAGGAGGAAAAGAGTCGAGGCTTGGCTGCGCATTGGTTGCCCGCTGTTGACATTTACAAATCACTTCGGGTTTGCAGGCTTGATAGCGCCAGGAATGCGTATATCGCAGAATGCGTAAGTGTGCTTGATATTTGCGTCGACAAACAGCTGACCTGTAGAAACGTGCAGTTTCAAGGCTCAACGTGCTGGCCAAATGGAGACTCCATTCGTCAGGTACCTCATTAACACCAAAGAGAAGCTTCACGTCTTTTCACAAGTCATGGACAATTGGGTAAGGTTGCATATGCCCCCTTACCCAGCCCTTATGCTCGAAGGCCTCAGCGAGGCGGCAGTACGAACACAGCGTGATCTGTCACTCGAGTTCTGGGGCCAGCCAGCCAGCGCGTCTGTCAGTGCTGTCACTGACGCTCATGACTTTGATGCATCCGACACCGTGCCAGCAAGGATAGAATTCTGAGAACCTGGGAAGCCGTGCCACTCCTGGCTGGCCCTTCGCTTTCTCTTACTCGTCAACGTAGTCGTCGTCGTCAGTTTCGTAGTTCGTTGGATTCTTTTCTCCCGCTCCTTGCGTGTTTCCGATGCACCTAGTCTCTCTGTCGAGTTTTTACTGTTTTAATAAAGTTGACTGCTTTTTCATTTTTATGTTCTAATGCTATGGTATCGTCAAGCGTGTCATTAGCCAGTGAGTATTAATACAGTAACTGCTATGGGAAAAGCATTTGTTATGGCATGCCTAAAATGGTTCTCTATTGCGTATGCCGGCAGCATTTACCGAAATGCCCGGCATCGTGACTTTTTAACTAGGCAGAATACTTTGGCCCAGGAACTAGCCAAGGCCCCATAATTTGACTGGCAGCCCGAAAGCTAATTCGTCCATTTGACCGACCGCGTCGGCCAAATCACCACCAGCTGATGGCCCCTCCATCTGTTGCAAGCAGCAACGTAATCCTCTCCGGTCTTGTCAACGCAATTGAAGAAGTATCTTCCGCGGTAGGCCGAATTCTGATTATGATAAATGATCATGTCAATCGCATCAACGCGGCCATGACGTGTGGACAAAATGATTGAGTTTGCGCCGGCACGTCGACAGCAATGTTGCGTACGCATTTCCTGGCTTCCCACGGCGGGGCTCTCTGAGGTCGGGAAAGTTGGAATAAATTGCTGCCTTAAAAGTACAAAATTGACTACGCCATCTCTACCAGGGCTACTGGTCAGCAACATCTGATGAGTGACCCGCAGGTACAACGTGTTGTGAGCAAGACCTCGATAAATCGCATTCCGCTCACGTCATCAGAGCTAACCCCCCTACAAAGCCATCTCGGGAAACGTTCGCTGATTTGCTGGTCTTTACTGTACAGATCTACCATCTTTGACGTCACAACACTGGGTTTCTTGATGTCAGTGCTAATGCTCTCAACCAGGGCTAGTTGTGAAAATGGATGCAGATATTCCTGTATTGTTATGGCTGTAGCCGATAAATGCCATAGTGAACGCCTAATCTCTGCACGACCCGCAAATACCGTTATACAGTTTCTCTCGGAAAAGTACTCTTAGCCCACAGATATCCTCCGCAAACCCCTGCCTTCGTACATTGCTCACTTTCTTAGCCGTAGCAACTCTTGCCTCTCTCCACGACCGTTTATTCGGCACTATCTGCCCCAGTGGTGGGCGAGGCGCTTCCAGAAGCGTGGAGCGCTCAAAGTCAATCATCATAACCGTGCCCGTTTCCGCGTTAAACAACATATTCGCAAGTCTCACATCCCGATGGATCACCCCTTCGTTGTGCAGGGCTCGTAATGATCGCAAAGCGGCGCCTTCTGATACGCTATTGCCTGTTGTTGAAAGTATTCTTTCGATGCTGCACCCTCCCCAGGACAGAAATGTCATGTGTACTATATACACCCGGTGGTCGTAGTAGTAGATCCTGTTCATCGGCCGAAGGTCGACAACGCCTAGGAATACAGGCACGAACTTGCCCTGAATTGGTCTGAGGCGCTCATAAACCGCTCTTTCGTGATCGAGATCTTTGATGAACGCCCGTACGGTGCCTTTGCTTATGAAGGTGTACCCGTATGCAAGCAGGGATACCTGGAAAAGAACGCCCCGCGCGCCACCCACCCCCAGTGGGGTGATCCCGTCGTCAAGAGAGTCCTTCAGCTGCCTCTCAAGCAAGCGAAGAAACTCGCTGTGACTTACTGGATGTTGAGCTGGGCCGAGTTTTGTGTAGCCCTTGTTATGGGATAACAGGTTTGGGCACTTTGGGTCTAGCAATCGTCCATTGACCATTCCAAGAAGGCATTTCTGAGTGCAATACTGCCGCTGTTGCTGGCTGCCCCCTCCACGAGTCCGATGCGCTAGTCGCTCGCTTCGCCGTGTCGTCTGCCTCACTCCTCGCCCAAGAGGCGTGGGGGTGTCCGGCGGCCTAGTCATTGACTCGTCATCTGATGGTTCCCTGTCCTCCTGTCGCGTAAAGTGCTCGTCAGGGTGGTCCCGATAGTATTGACGCGTCTTTCTTCGGGACACAAGCGGCGATCGATCGACACCTCCATAGGTGGTTGGTGCGTAGTCGGATAAGCTGTCTGGCGCTGATCTTGCGCTTGCTGGAATGGAACGCAACGTCGTTTCAAAGTCTTCGTTCCACGTCTTCAGTCCTGTCCGAGCCCGGTCACGCTCGTCTTGCCCATGCCCCCGTCTTTCTTCAGGGCCGCCGAGCGCCAAGAGAGTGAACGCCAAGTATTGCCCGACAGCCGTACAGATGTGGAAATGGTTTGGGTGAGGCATCACCTCGTGAGCAGGTTCAGCTAGGTGGTAATACAGCGTCCCTGGATCGACCCAGTCAACCTTGAGGAACACGATCGCTTCACCAGTGGTGAGCAGACCATACTCCAGACCACTCTCTATCATGTAATGATACGTCTGTGTGATGGCCGACGCTGTCAGCCGCTCTGCGTGATACCGAAAAAGCGCATCGGGGTCGGCGGCAGTCGGTATCGTTTTTCGGTTCACCACTTCCTTGTAGATGTCCATGTCGCGCAAGCCAACTCGAAGGTGAGGAGCCGTCAATTTATGAGGCGGCTTATACTCAGAAATATATATCATCGTCCGCCGTGAAAGCGCGGTGTTGTCGGATCGGTAGACACAAATCTGGTCTGGTCGTAACTTGTTCAGATCTCGACGATAGTCAGGCGTGCGGGGTGGCGCCGATGCTGTTGCTGGCGTCCCGCTGTCAACAACTTCATCTGCGACCTCGCTTAGCGCATGAGGGTGATTCTCAAAGATGACGCCGTCCCCCAGTGCAAAAGCCGTCCTCGCATCTTGCGCCATTTTGAGTCGTTCTATGATGACACGGACAGGATCCTCAACGCTGATATGTAGAAAATATTCGAGAGTCTTCTCGTCTTGTACCGGCCGCTGAGATACCCTACTGCCCAAGCCTGCAAGAAAGTTTCGATTCTCAAAAACGCGTTCCTCGGTAGGAAAGGTGTCGTATATGCTGCCGAAAACGATCCTCTGGATCTCGAGGAAGTCGGACCACGACCGCAAACTTTGAGGACACCATTTGTCTCGAGGGTTGGTGATGGAGCCCTTCGAGGTGAGATTTAGGTCTGTTTCGATGACAAACCGAGAATACACAAGGGAATGGCAAGCCGCAATATACTCGTCCAATGTCGTCGGTCTTGTTTGTTCCTCTGCTATATCGGCGCGTTGTCGCTGTTCCTCGGCGCGTTGTCGCTCTTCCTGTTGTCCTTTCTCTGCTTGCTCGGCACGCTTCTCCGCATCTCGAAGAAGCTTTTTTAATTGTTCAGCATCCATCTAAGGAAGATTGTTCGGGGTCAAACTACCAGTGGTGTACTAGTCGAGGAGAAGTTCGGATAGAAAGTGGGCAGATCGGGTGGACTCCAGCGCCCCAGTTGTAGCCATGGCCTAGCCGGTCACGTTATTGAACCAACGCGTTTTGGTGCATAGGACAAGGTCTGTCATCACGCCGATGGATGCTACGCTGCTATTTGACATGGCCTCACTTCTAAAATTGATATTACTGTTCAATCCTGCCTTTTTGTGTATGTGATGGGTCGTGCCTGCGGCCAGATTATCCGGGCAGTATTTTGCTGCAGGTTGACTGGTTAACAGGAGCCCTGTAGCATATCTGGTGTTCTCGTGCCGTGACGCGTGGATGCCTGCATAAATTCCAATTCCAATTCCAATTCCACATCAGCCATCAGCCATCAGCCATCGATCAGCCCATCAGCCCATCAGCCCATCAGCCCATCAGCCCATCAGCCCATCAGCCACCCCTTCACGCTCATCATCCCCTCAGTGGCGTTGGGATCCAGCAGTTTGTTTCAGTGCCATCTTTGCTCCACAGTGATCTTAGCATCGTGGATATCGCAGAAAGCATTGGTCGATGCGCGTAGCCGAGATACGTATAGCCGAGATGCATATGGCCAGGATGCATGTGGCCAGGATGTAAGTGGCCAAGATGCATGAGTTGAAGTTATTTGCCGTCTCAAGACTGCTGCTTGCCTGTGCCGTCACAAAGTCCACAGTCAAGCCCTCCCTTCTTCCCTGAACCATTACAGTTCTTGCAGTCTTCCATGCCTTTTGTGGCGGTCGGAGCAATAGGAAATTTGTTGAAAACAGCGGCGCGCTCAATATTTGATGGTCGTTTAGCTGGAAAGTTATAATGCTCGGCTGGCATCCCATCGTATTATATGATTTTGGGTCGGGCAGTGGAGAAGCTGCCCAATCTTTTGCCACCCCATTGAATCACGTGGTGGTGAGATGGTGGTTCCGTTCCCCGCTTCTATCGACAAGCACAACCGGTACGATCTGTCAACTCATTAGTGCACTAAATCAGCATGGAAAGGAACGGACAGGCAGCGATGACATTTATGGTGAGCGCTTTGTTTGATTGTTGGATTGAACGTTCTGACTTGGCTTCAGTTTCAATTAGAGGAGCTGCAGTCCCGCTTCAGAGAAGTACAGCATTCTCTCGATCAACTCCATGCTGACTTCCGATCATTGCTTCACGACGTATATGCCACGCCTTCTCGCAACGGTTTCTCAGCAATACCAGATGCCACTCACCAAACTACTCCAAACAAGCCATGCTCTGAAGAATGTCCGCATGTTGAATGTGCCGGCATCACAAGAACCCGATTCAATGAGCGCAAGAACCTCATTCGACACTATACATCTCGTACATATCTCCAGAATCCAGTTCCTACCATTCGAGGCAGCCTTTAATAACGCACAATAGATATCAAATTGGACAATGAAGTGTGTATTTACTGCCAAGCAGCGACAAAAGATGGCAACAGATACATTGCACATCTCAATGGCTGTAAGTCAAAAGCTACCGCCAGCGCATCCGCCGAAGTGGTTTCCAACGCAACGCGACGCCGGAAAGAACTATTGCGAGAGGCAGGTGACGCTATTGCGGAGTCCTTGCCCCGGGTCAAAGGTAGTAAGAGGAAACGATATCACGATCGCAATCAGCTTGCAGCCACGCCTCAACGACGAGAAGACGCGATTGTGACTCTACCACCAACTCAAGTAAATGGTCAGACCTGGAACTCAGGGCCTCGCGAACAGTGCTCAAGACATGCAGCGGGTCACACGAGTGAAGAACCAGGCATCCGATCAGGCTCGCACCTTGGCACGGGCTCAATGCTTTCGCATTCGGATGCACCGTACACTATTGGCAATTTTGCTGAAATTGATCCCATACGCCCTGCCTTCACTGGATATCCGATAGACCTCGATGAGGATTTCGAAGCTTTGGCATCATATTTTTTACAAGGCGAAGGTCTGCAGGCAAATTTAGACCTGCAGCCACCAACAGCAGCTTTACCCCGGCAATTTACACTGGCGTCTCCAAGAGCAGCGTATGCCAACCAACAGACGTTGGACGCCACCTTTGCAAGCGAATTATGAGTGGAAGGTCTTCTCAGCCATTTATGTTTATTTTCGAGCATGCAGAGCGCTATCTGTTGCAGTAGAAATACTATTCGGGTCGAAAAACCTCACGTTCATGGACATGTTCTCATCCGTCATTTCTGATACTGCATCTGACAGAGTGACAGGCAAAGGCATCTTATGCCAGTACTCACTCTCTTCCGGCGTCATGATTCCGAACATCACAAATGTGCCAGCCTCGATCTTCCACCAGATACGTGCATCTAAAATGGCTCTGCCAAATAATTAGAATTGAAAGAAGATAGCTCAGAAAAGAGACCTACAATCCGCCGTGGTCCATCGTTACCTCCGTCGGCGCGAGACCGCGAATTACGGGCGACTCTTCAGCCAGGTTTGGTAGCATAAACAGCCCGTTACCCGCTGGTACTGCGCCGAGGTTTTGGAGGTGTGTTTGAGGGTAGAACCGCATTCGTGAACGGCTGGACCAAACAAATATCAACAAAATGCGCAGCTCCCGTGTTCTAGGTAGGACACAATGTGTATTCTTCGTTTTCCCAAATTTTCTGTAAAATCCAAGCGTTGATTGTCTGAAGAAAGATCTCGTAGTATCTTTCACAAGCTTCAGTAGTTAATACACATATTCATTCTGTTGATTTGGCCGGCTCACCTTGTTACCGAACACAGCCGCATTGCACAATTCCATGCCCGGAACAGTTTGTATGTGAAATCCAGAGTTGACAAGCTCATCCAACGTTTTACCGATAGTTTCGTCTTCTATTGTCCAGAAACCGTCGTTTGTCACTGCATTTCGCAGGTCATCAGTGCCTGCTGCCATTTGTAACTGTTCGTGTTGCCCGCTTTGCGCTGAGCGAGCGAATTATTCGTCGATGCACGGGATTTTTGACGATAGGAGGGGAAGTTGGATGGTCCTACGTCGCGAAGCTACGGATAAACTATCCTCCGACTGCTGGGCCGGGCAAACCCGAAGCCACAACAGGCTGATGAACGGCTGACAGCTGACGGTGTTTTAGCTCCAGCACAACAAGCACCTATGCTAATAGATCGCATGCATAGGACTTGATAAATCGCATATTATACACGACCAATATGTTTCATCAGCTGCGACTATGGTGCCATGCAGAATGCTAGGCTGATTTCAGCCGCGACGCCGTCTGTGAAGGGTGATGCATCCAAATGTACTTTCTTTTGCCCTGCCAAACCCGCATGGGGTGTTCAGCTTTTAGATGCGACTTGATTTTTGGAGATTGAGGATTCGCTGTATGCAGGTCTCTTGTTTATGGCCACACAGTACCAACAAGCAGGCGAGAAGGGATCGCCAGCACCGGTGATTAGCGCTGCTTGTACCGTTGAAGGATGCAAGTCGACTCAAGGCAACGTGCAGTTTGCAGCAGTTCCTCTGAACATATATCTATATCCCACTTCCCCGAATATCTAGCTTTCTCCTTCAGTTAATCAAATAATTATTGCACTCTTTAGTCTCGTGTAGAGATAATCGCAATCGCTTTATAAGCAGACACGCAATCTTTGCGGTACTTCAACGTCTAGCCTTATTTGTAACAAATATCATTCGAAGCACCATGGCATCCAACGGCTATGGCGCTTTATACTCGCAAGTTTCCTTCTTGGATACTATCTTCCCTGGTTTGAGCGTTGCATTGAGCTACATCTATCCCCTCACGTCCGGAAAATCCCATCTCGGCGCCCGGCTACTCTGCATGTATGGCCTGGTCACTTTTCTGATGAGATTTGCCCATGGCCGTGTTGCGAGGATCGTGGAGAAATATTTCAGTTTGTCTACCATGTTGTATTCACTGGGCTACCTAAACTCTAACCGTTCTCAGCGTTTACTGTCGAGGTCCCCTATACCGATGATTCGTACGACATACTGAGAAACTGGGTGCAATCTCAGCCGTTCGCCACAGAAACTCGATCCACGATTGTGACTCTCGGGAAACGAGCCGAGCCTGGAGACGGAGCGACGAAGAACACATTGCAGTACAGCCCAAATAACTTACGCAAGTCTTTTTGGTACAAAGGTAAACGTCTTTACTTGCGCTCTATGCCAGAAAAGGGGTTCTCGAATGGTGAACGGTTTTTCCTCTCCTGCATGGGTACGTCGAACGGAATTCTGAGAGAGTTTCTTCACGATTGCCAGGTCACGCTCGAGAAACAAACGGAAAGCAAGACAGCGATATACATGAACGGCGATGGCCGCTGGAATCTTGTCGCGAGGCGGGCTCAAAAGGGGACCAATACTGTCATTCTTCCCGATGACGTCAAGAACGACTTCTTCGACGACCTTGCGGAGTTTCTTGATCCAGAGGCGGTAGCTTGGTATGTCGAGCATCAACAGCTCTACCGCCGTGGCTACTTGCTGTATGGCGCGCCCGGAACCGGCAAAACAAGCCTGAGCTTGGCAGCTGCTGGAAAGTTTGGCCTGGACGTATATGCCATGAACTTGTCCAAAGTCAACGACGCGACCCTTCAGACATTGTTGAGCAAATTACCAACACGATGCGTCCTCCTCCTAGAGGACATCGATGCTATCGAAAGCGCAAAACGTCGCGAGAACAACGATGCTGCGTCGAAAGAGTCCACAAACAGCAACGTGACCCTCTCAGGCCTTCTTAACGCAATAGATGGGGTAGCTTCCGTGGAAGGCAGAGCTCTCATAATGACAACTAATCATTTCAATCGCATCGACCCGGCTGTTACTCGACCAGGACGTGTGGACAAGATGGTTGAGTTTGGGTTAGCAAGTCGAGAGATGCTGCTGGGGCTGTTTCGATACGTCTATCTGCCTTTGTCTAGTAAGACCAAAAGTGTAGGAGACAAGGACGAAGGAGTCGTCAACAACCAAGACGCTCAGGATACCCAGAAGCATATCCAGGAGCTAGCAGCGATGTTCGCTGATCGTGTGCCTGCGATGAAATATAGCCCGGCTCAGATCTTGTCATTTCTGATTGCGCACAGGCATTCGCCTCGAGACGCAGTGGAAAATGTGATCTCCTGGGTTGAAAAGGGGGGGGAAGGTTTCATTCCTCTGAGGCGCCACACTTCTACGATGAACACGAAGAGTGAGGAGGCAGTGGACGTGTTCGTAGGTGTCGGCATGGATGATCTCCAGTCGTGGTCAGCATTTTAGTTTGCAAACTGCCAGCTGCCGGTCCTTACTTATCCATTCTGTTCGTCCAGTCCGTATACAATATCTATCGAGCGAGAAATATATCAAATTCCTTGAAGGCGGTTGCATAAAAGACGAGTGGACGGATTCTTATACCACGCGCTGAGCTTAGCACAGTAGTCCTGTAATTCCTGGTATGGCAAAACTTGTCACTTTTCTCACCCTCCTGTTACTATGTCGGGCAACCCCCGGAAGCTTCCGCAGAGTATAGCACCCGTATCGCGCCTTCGTGTGACGGAGTATGGTGGTGTTGACAAGACTTTCGAGGCTTGTTTCACTGATAGACAGCGAAATCTCAATTAAACATCCGCTGCCGCAAGAGTTGACATGCGAGAGCAGTGCCGAGTAGCGGCAGAGGAAGCCGCGTGTACGTCGGCGAAGCGCTGGAAGCCTAAATTTCACCGACGCAGGCGATCAAATTCAAAGGTGTCCACTGCTGCATATGTCGTCCTTCAAACAGTTTACTATCTGCAGGAGAATCTCATCCGGAGATTTGGTGAGGTACCGCCCTTCAGATGCATGGACTGTCGACATTTCCGCGCAACTGGGAGAATGGTCTGGTGCGGGGTTCACGAGGCTAGAGGTCAAGGATAAGGCTGCCTCGGTTGGTGGCGTTCAGTGACCTACCTGGTTAGGTGGTTGTGTACCTAGCCACCTGCACCACATTGCACCTTAGGCTCGCGGACAATTCGGTGAAAGAATGCCTTATTCAGCCCACTGAAAGCCTTTCTATTCCCACTGTTGTCCCGTATGATTGGTTGGCAGGCATGGAGGTCTATGACATGAGATATGCCTTAAGATCGTAGTATCTAAGAAGTACAGCAGAACGCGTCGTGGTGTTTATGGCTTGGGAGGGGTGTTCAGGTGCTACTTGATCTTGTGTCGGCTGGGGAGTTTCGGAGGGCTTCACCGCGTTGCATCCATTCCTAAAGCCAATTCCATACCACCACATCCAAGCCACATTAGGGAACCGTGGGCCTACTTCTAGGACCTCCAACGGTTGTAAAGCTTACCGAATCTCGAGCTGGTAAAATAATGGTTCCGGGGTAGATGGCGAGTCCTACTGTGGCGGGGATCTAATTGGTTACGCTAGCCCAGAGGCCGACGGGTGGCACAACGAGTCAACAAGTGTACCGTCAATTCGGAATCTCTATCTGGCCAAATCTACTCGGTTCGTGTCGGTTTCTTTTTCCTGACAGGTTCGCGCATTATGACCCGACTTCTTGCATATACCACACATCCGGCCTTTCGTCTCATCCCTTGGCTTTCGACCTCCTCCTTTGTTGCTCTTGACTAGTCCTTGCGGTCGCGTCTCTCGCCGTCGGCTAGAAGAATGCGCCTGCGCTTGTTGGAACTGCAGTTGATACGTGGCGACCCCATCAATGGTCACGCATTTTAATGCGGCGTTTTTCAACAGCCACTCGCCGAAGGATGCTGCTGACGCCTTGCTGCAATCCGAACCCTCATCGCTCTCCGATTCGGACAGGCTGTGAGAGGCCGGTGGGCTAAGCATGCTGGCTGTCCGGGGCCGTCCAGGCGATCGCGGCGCGCGTCCTGCAAAGCGAGGCAAAGAGTTCTGGTGACGGGCAGGCGTCATATCTTCTCTGTCATGGGTGACTTTCTGGCGTTTGTGTGGCCTAGGAGGGCTCTCCTCTGTCTTGTCATCGGGAGGGTCGTCAGCATGGCCATTGTCAGACTGGTTCACCGAAGACGAGCGGTCCGTCCCACGTTTTTTGCTGTGCCCGTCATCCTCCTCGTCGGTATCGCGGGAGCTTCTGTCATCGTCATAGTCATCGTCATTGCCGCCGCCGTCGCTGCCGCCGTCGCTGCCGAAGTCGCCAACATCGGTGGTGTGGCCGTCGGGGTCGTTAGCGGCTAGAACGTTCTGGCTGGCACTCTCATGTGGCTGGGTCTGCGGCGGCAGCTCGGCACGGTCGTCCGCTTCTTGATGGCCACAATGACTCGACACTGACTCATTTGCGTCCTCTACCTGCCCCTGATCCTGCTCAGCTACCTCGGTGGCGGATAGACTCGGTGAGCACCGATTGGAGTTTAGATCATCCCTGGGCTCTTGCCTTGGGGAAACCGAGGTGGTGAGAGATACAAGAGAAATTGAGTGTTGTACAGCTCCGTTCAAGTCGTCATCCACTTCAAGACCTGATTCAACAGCTCGTGGTGTGTTGGGCACAGTTGTCATCGTCGATGCTGCCACAATGATTAGTTTTGACGTTGGTTTTGCTTCCTCTCATCGACCGTCTCTTAGAGTTTAGAGGCTGACTGACCTGGCGAGGTGCTGTGAAGCTGTACCGTAGTCTCCTTGTCAATGAGCCCATTCGTAGCCTTGAGAGACGGAACGTCCTCGTCTGCTTCACACTCCGACTCCGACTCCGAATCAGAGGGAATGAATATTACCTCGTCTTGATCCTCACCTGCCGCTCCACATGCAGTACCTTGGAGCAGGCACGGAGACGTCGGGGTTGGAGCGCGTGGTCCGTCTTCATGCTCTATAGTTTCTGAGCATGTCGTGGGCACGATATCGCCCTCGTGGGCAGCAGCGGCGGTCATTGTGCCACAAAGAAAAAAATAGTACTCGAAAAATGGCTTAAGCCCTGATTGCAGCTGAAAGGAAAGATTCAGGCTCGCGTGTCCTTTAAGTAGACCATTCACGTCAAGCCTCACTGGCGGTCTCAGCCCCGACGTCTCTAAGGGCCGAGCGAACCTTCTCTTGCAAGACAGCAGCGCGTCATCTTTACGGTAAGATGAACGCGCCCAACTCATCAGAGCCTTGTCGCAGGCGCAGCACCACCAATCACGTAACTGCCGAGCCACACAAGCCATGCTCAGTGCTTTCGTAGCTGCACGCTCCGCCGACTCGTGCAGATTGTACCTCAGAAAATCAGTGACACGTCACTTCTTCGGCGCTGCCAAGTCAGCCTGACTGATTGCGTGCAGGAGCTATAGGTGCTGATCAGACTCCGTGGGCTGATTCTTGAAACCACAACGGGCTTTTCTGGCACGATGACGCATGGCAATGGGGATGCCTAGGTCCGCGATTCCGTCATATTCTGACAAGCAAGAAGCCAGACCAGGCAGATGTCCCCCTTGGGAAGTATATCCGAAACATCGCGCAGTCGAGACCGTCTTCGTGCCCACTCGAGTGACGCGTCCATGCTGGCCCGCTCGGTCTTGCAGTCTGGTGATTCAGCCCACGCGGCCCGTGACAGCCGGGTGCAATTTCGGCAAACCCACATGTCGGTCACGCATCGTGCGGTATTTTTGTGATTGGCCCAGACAGTTTCGCCGAGGATCGCGCGCAAGTCGCACTGTTGGAAGTCGGAAGGCACCTGCGCCCACTGCACTGGTTAGCGACGAGGATAAGGCAGGACGGGATGTGGAGGTATTGTAAACATACCGACTATCCGGTGTCTGCTTCAGAGTCAGAGAGCAGAGTCGTTTGACCTCGTAGTTGGGCTCGAAGCGACAGCATATCTGTCTGTGTCAAGCCAAGACAAGAGACCACCAAGTCGCTCGTCTGAGCTATTTGGGTGTGTCGTGCCAGGATCTTGCGGGCATACACATAGGGGCAAAAGGGGGCAGCGGAGGCAATAGCGGCGGGACTCAGACAACGAGAGGAGGCCTATTGCTGCGACGTTTTGGGGAGAGAAGAAGTCAAGAGTACCTGGTGCCGCGGACGGGGGAGGCCACGGTATTTATATTTCGGCGGGCATGACGCGGCGGGGCAGGACCCTCGAGCAGGGGTGGGTGGGCAAAGCGGCATGGCGCGCGTTGCCTGTTTGGGGTGCCACCATTTCCGGAGGCGGCAGCAGCGTGTCTGATATTAATTATACTACTTATATAGGGTTAGTAGTATTTCTACTTATAGTAGATATTATAAAAGGTTAACTACTTAAGGTTTTAAGGTAACTTACTAAATAAGACTAATTAAAATATAATAATAGCTTATCCCTAATCTATAGTTAGTCTATTTCTTAGGAAGTGAGTTAGGTTATA